>CAAKHD010004482.1:145918-156728 GCA_901007705.1 Fistularia tabacaria
TACCAGTTGTAACTGGAGTTAAACCATGTTGAAGCCTGATGAGGCGTGTACGAATCCATCATGTCCAGTGAGTCTCACACGGTGAATATAAAGGGGTGAAGTTAGCACTTTCACGGCTAAAGCATGCTTAAATGTGGAGCCAAACGGCAGTTCGCTCAAAAGTAGCTCTAAGTGGAGGAGGCGGTGGAACCTTAGTGTGTGTGTGTGTGTGTGTGTGTGTGTGTGTGTGTGTGTGTGTGTGTGTGTGTGTGTGTGTGTGTGTGTGTGTGTGTGTGTATTTGTGTGTGTGTATGTGTGTGTGTGTATGTATGTGTGCAGGGGGTGGGGTGGCCTGTCATCCTGTTACACTCCTGCCAGAACTGGCAGTTCAGCTTTTGGTTCTATGAGTTTACACAAGGGATGGCATAATTGACAATGGCTAACAGCGAAGAGCTGTGCAGAGCCTTGTTGAATGGCCAGTAATGATTGGAGCAGACGCCCACTGCCCCAGTCCCAGGGGACAGTAATCCAAGATCTTGTTTCTGATATAATTGTTAGTCAGAGAATTTCTGCATGACTAGGCCAGTTCAGATTCCCAAGCTGGTTGACAGTGCCAGGCAGTTTAATAGAAAAACTGGATGCTGAGGTTTTTAAAACAGAAGAGCACTGAACCTGGACTTGGTTTACCAGGAGTCTCTTGTTCTCCTTCCTCACAAAAAGGAGTACAAGACAGTGATGTTACTACAATAATTTCATCCTGTAAGCTATGTTTTCTTGGAACATATATTGAGGACCTACTAAGATCACCTTTATAGAAGAGCAGTTGTCTTCATTATCCATCATGTCTTCATTATTCATTATGTTCTTGCTTATTCATTCAGGGCAGGATGTCAGAAGAAATTCAACTTGTCTATACGTTCCTGCAATCCTTGGAAAATAACTCTGCTGCCCAAGATGAGACCGAGGTGAACAAACAAACGCAGTCCTAATGCTGGTGGATCAACTGAGTAGAAGACTGCAGTTCAAATAGCAGTGTAATTGGACATTCACCTGTACCAGACAACTTACTTACCCTAGCACGCTTCACTATTCCCCCCTCTTTACTTGCAGCAAATCCATAACAATGAAACAGGTGACTTTCATGCTGCTGTCAGGACTGATCTAATTTTAGCTGGGTGAATGATTGCAATTGGCTTTGCCTCATCAGATAATTAATCTATGTCACCATTAATTGGAAAAGAGAATAATTACAGGCAGTGTTGACAGAAATTCTACGCTTCTCCAGATTCTAAGATCTAATTACAACTAGTGAAACCCTGTGACCTTAACTAGCATTTAGTACACCTTGGCCACCTTGACCATGTCCATGGGAAGACCACTGTCTTTTGAAAGATCCTGTTTTTCGTTATTAGGAATAGCACTCATTTGTTCTCTTCACTCTCCTCAGTCTTGAAGCTGTCTCCCTCAATCACTTTTCAATATTCAATCTTAATTTTGTGGAAGTTTAGCATTTTCAATGAGCTGGAGATGAATGATTAATGAATAAATTTAAATGCTTCATTTTGTCCATGGATCATTAGTTAAGTCCTTTGTGGGAAGGACCTGAGAAAGGAGTGAAAATTATTGAGACATTAGCCTGAAGCAATTCAGGGGTAAATAGTGTGCACTAAAGGATGTTGTCTGTGTACTATCCAGTGGCTTTCTAAAAAACCCCGGGGAAACAGTTTTCAATTTGGAATCTTTACTGAATCACGTTTAGTACTTATAGAAAATAGATTTTTGTTTTGTAATTTTTATCATTGTCATAGTAAGAGTAGACAACATTAATGTCTCCTCCATGCTTTAAAAGTTGGAAAAACTGTTACTCTTTTAGACCAAATGCAGAATTATACAATATTAAATTTTTCATTTAACAATTAAAATGCAACTGAATGACAATGCCATGTACTTTTTTTTCAATTGCAGTGTTTTCAAGACAGATGATTTTTTGCCTTCTCCTTGGGAATATATGTTGCCTTGTCCTTCTGTCAGAGTCTGGTTAATAGAGATGCTGTTGTTTTTGTTGATATGGTGGCCGCTTCTCCTACTTGTGGGGACAGAAGGGGGCAGTGTGGACACAACAACCTCAGAGAGGAAGCCTTGACAGTCCAGACTACTGTCTTAAACAAGGCATCTCATCTCATATTCAGCCTCATTGTTCACTTGTCAATTATGGATACTGTGTTAAAGAATGCAACATTTGAGATTAGTGTAGTGTCCTGTCTCCAAAATTATCACAGTTTCCATGAAATTTAATTCTGTACACTTACAAGTGCGGTACATGATTAGTGCAAAATTCTTAGCAGAGACATTAAAAAACTTCATCACACGTCATGTCAGACTACTCATATAACCACAAGGCCGCCACATTTATAGACGTACCCAGGAGAGGAGACTGTTCAGTCTTCATATTTTTTTACTGACCATATGTCAATATCTCAAATGTGCCTTCCCAACATAAATATCTACAGTCTTTGCTCTATTCAATCCCATAAATAAATGAAAGTGAGCCACAACTAGATGTCATCACATTAATCTGCAGGCTTGCTGCAAAGTGCACAAGCCTAAATGCTGCCAGTTTGAACCAAGAGTAGAACTTGGATGTACTGTCTTCCATATATGATGCTGGAATATTTACTGTATCACATTTAATATATTGAAGCTTGTTTAAAAGATTATTTTGGAACATTGCATAAAAAGACACACTTTGTAAGAGTGATCTTTAGAAAATCTGATTTACAGGCTGCCTGATTTTCAGTTTCAGCATGGCGTCACTATGTAGACGAAGGGTCTGTTTCACATGGATTCCCTTCAGTGATCACTTTTGGTCATTGAAGTGAAGCCAAGTGAATCAGAGCGACGTTCTGTGTTCTGGAGCTAATGGAAATACTCTTTGAAATCTTTTTTAAAATTGGAAAATAGAGGTGTCCTCTCGAACCATCCTGCCTTTGTTCATGAGCAAGTGGAGAGTCAGACACGGTGCTGATGAAGTCAAGAAAAGAATGTGAGTTGAGGTGCCACTGTGTCTAAAATATCAATGAGGGACAAGCAGCCAAGTTCTGAAGCACACAAGAGGGAAAGGGTCCCCTGAGTGAACAAGGCAAATGTACCTGGGCTTATATGATATATATTAATATATTTATTGTCAAGAAAATGGTTCAGTTTAATGAACACATGTTTTAGAAACAAATTGAATAGAGCATACTGTGTTTATGGAGAAAAAGGAGCTATTGGGGTTTGTTTTCCTTAAAGTTTAAGTAACTGACCAAATATCTGTCAAACATACTGTGCAGCTCATGAATACACTGATACTGCATGTTTACTCAGGTGAGTCTCTAAAGTGTAACTTCACAGAAAACATGCCAAACAAAATCATCAGAATAACAATATGTGTTCTTTGTGTTTTCACACTCGTTTGATTTCAAAGATATTTATCGTAACAGGATAATAATTTGTGAAAGTCTCTGACATTTGTGGCTAGCTAGCATGATAATAAATCCATGGCTTGGAACATTTTTTAGTTAATTAGAGTCAATCAATCCAAACTTTGCTCACTTACCGGTGTGAAACCGGAGTATAATGAGCAGAAATCAGCGTGGTGATTGGAAAACACAAATTACAGCTGTTAAAGAGAAACTCATCCACTTTTCTTCTGTTGAAACCAAACCCTGCTGAGAGGGTTTAAAATTAGCATGGCATTCCTTTAATGGATGTTGGGGGAATGTGCTCCAGTATAATTAAAAAAACCTGTTAATATCCTCCTTCGCTAAAATAAGAGAGAAAGTATGATAACACAGCAACTCCCTAAACGGGCATATTGGTTTTATGTAATTCTTTTTCCTTCCCCACTATTTGATAAATGCAACCTTAAATAACTGAATTGTAAGTCCCAGATCATACTCTATTTATGAAATATATCAGGGATGTTGCTTATCAGTGGCATAAGGAAATGAAATAACACTACATAATGGTGTGTGACCATGCCAACGAGGTGGTCAGCCCCACTGCTTCATGAAAATTATGTGACATATTAATGAACTTCAAAACATTTAAAAGATTACTGTTTGTCAAAGCCACATACAAGGCTAAACTCATACAATTCTTCACATATTCCATATTTCACTCATTTTAGGAACTTGTATCTGATCCTGGCTCACCCGCTGATACATTATGACCTCGCTGTCAGAGGCCACAATGTATATGACCTTAGTGCTGAATGTAATTTCCTCTCAAGAGCTCTTAGAAAGGGAGAGCTTATGTTGTTGAGCTCATGTCGTCAGGGCTGGTAACAGCAGCTTGCCATTGTATTAATTATTGTCAGGGAATCCAAGGGGTGTAGATAATACAGAATGCACTGGTTGGTCCCATTTGTTTCACTTGTCAGTGGAGTGAATAATTGGGAGTGCTGACCATATTAGACACAGAGAATTTCTAAAAGATATGACTCAAACAATTGCAACACAAAAGTATGGCTTGGAAATTAAAAGCTTAATGTCTGAGAATTTCAAATCAGTATGGAATAATTTGCTGGCTTCCCATTGCCAAAGGAATTTACTGAAGTCTAACTCTGACAACAGTCATTTTGTTTCACAGGGAACATACTGTTTTCAAATAAATTAGACAGCGTCTGTTTATTGTATTTTACATTGCTTTTTTTTCAAATAAAGTTTACAAGAAGTGGATATTTTTTATAGAGCTTAAAGGGATGGCAATGTTGCTGTTTCTTAAGTTGTTAGACATTTTGCGCCCAAACTTAATTCTCCAAAGGCTTAAGAACATTGATATGGTTTTAGCAGAAGGGGGTTGCTAATACAATGGGGCTCATCTTGCAATTCTCCCAAGGAATAACTATCAGTCCTGCTACAACAGCTTCAGCGTCCCTAGGTGACCGCGCCACTGAGCCTGTGCTCGCTCCACCGCACCCCACTCCACGCCTGCTGCCACCCTGAAGGTAGATGCATCACGCTGGGGAGACTGCGTAACAGCAGCCCCCTCTCCCTTCAGCCCCCAAACCTCCTCCACTGCACAGTGGCCCCCCGTGGCCACTGCAAACTCTGGGTGTCCTTTACTGCCCCGGTCCCAGCCGTCCAGACACCCTACCTTTGGTGTCCTCCTCTTTGTCCCCTAACACCTGAACTGCACAGCACTATCCCACCCTCATTTGAGCCATACAAACAAACACAATCATGTGCACACGTGTGCTCCTATGCTCACTCTGGAGGGGACACCGCCTGTTCCTTCCTGCTCACCTCCCGGCTGCTGGCTGACTCTCTGAGCCGTGTCTGTGGCAGCTTCGCCATGTGTGAGGATCTAGGGGTTTAAAACAGCAGGCCTTTCATACTCCCCAAATGCAAATACAATGTTGCCAATTTTATTACACACTGGGGATTTTATCTTTAATCAACTGCAATCTTAGTTGACGTGCATTTACTAAATTATTTGCAATAAGTAATACCTTTAAAATCACAAAATCAAGTACCCATGTGTGAGGTTTTCCACAAAGAAAACTGTGGGTAGCCAAGCTACCCTGTGACAGGTCCTTTCACGTTTTTCCTCCCTCAGAGTACCCTGTGCTCCAAAGTAAACTCCTTTGTCCCTATCATTTCCTCTCACCAGATAATCTCCTCGTAAAATCGTTGCCACCAACAATTTAAGTAATTGTTGCCAGGATTCTGACGTGTGTACTCCTTATCAAAAGCTTCTTACCCAGCTAAAATATATTTCGACAACTGCAGCAATTCTTAAAAAAACAACATTAGAAATATTAAATTTAAATACTAAGCATATCAGATATTCTAGACAAATCATTGCAAGCCATAATAAAATCTGAAAAATACACAGCTAGATGGATAGAGATTCAAAGGGATGGTTCCTCAGGTTAGCTGGGATTTATTGGTCAGGATGTTTGATATCAAGTATGTTTGAGAATTCACTGGAAAACTATGTTTTTATTGATTAAAAGAGAATTTCCCAAATAAAATTGTGTACATCCCAATAAAATAAACAACCTTAAAACTACGTTTTCACTGGCACATAAATGACAACTCTCAGTTTATAGGTTGCTATACCACACCACACTTAGTTAACAAAATATTTTACAAACAAGATGATATCACCCTCTCCATGATATTAATATGATATGTTCTCTGATCTGTAAACAGCTGGTTATCTTGCTTTTCCACGATAAGAGAAAGTGCTGAGGATTTACGCTTGGTGAGCACATTTGGGCTGAATCTTTCACACGTCACAAATTGCAGATGGGAAGCAGTGATCTTGAACAGCCGATCACATTTCCGTGACCATCTGACACCTTCCATTTAGGAAAATAATACTTTCTATCTTAGCATACCCCTCTGCAGCAACCAGCAAATGGAATTATGCCTGCTAGACTTTGCAATTCTCAACTTTGGAGCTTCCCCTTTTGTTTTGTATCAGTGCACTGATTAGATTGAATGCTCAGTCTTTAATCAGCTACTTACACTGCTTTCTGTTTTGTTTTTATATTATTGCATGTAAAAAAACACAATATTAATGTATGGATTATAATGTAAAGTTGTTCGGTAACTGAGTGCCCAACCTGATTCATAAAGAGCTCATTATGCCACTGAACTGCATCTGGGAGATGGTAAGTGGAGAGAAATATTGTGTACATTTGTTTAGCACTTGAATACTTCAAAACTTGAAATTCTGAGGAACAAATACAACACATACTCAACACTGTTCTATTACTTCATAATCTTAACAGCGCCTCCTCCATGTTTCATTTATGTTGGGAATAAAACAACAGTTAGCTCTTCCTATCCATAGAGGTAGATATGGTATCTGTGATATGACAGATAAATATGAGTCGGGTTAACTGGTACAGAGAGTTGTAAATCACTGTAGTGTGATTCTTTGTCTCAAAGGGTTTAATTAGTCTAGAAATTCTTCTCTTATCTGATGACCCCCCCTCCTTCTGCACACTGCAACAACTTACAACCATAAACGCCCTGCAATCTGAAGACCAGTGGCCTCAGGAGACTGACTTGCTACAAAGAGCTGAAAGAGTTGGAAATGGTCATTTTATTGTGTTAGAATAGCTCGCTTGAGACTTGGGTAATTTAGTGCTAACTGAGCGCTAGTAAAGATAACAGTATGTGACTCCGAAGTGAAATACAGTGAGCGATTGTGATGCTCTGTTAATACAAGCCTTGCAGCAACACAATGGTGATCGTAAATAACCACATCAGGTATGTCTCACACAATAATATTCATTTGCAACGCTCCTTGATGGAGATGATAAACTGTCAAAAATCTGTCAAGTAGTGGGGCACACAGGCACTGTGTGATTGGCATATTCATACTCATACATCAAACATTGTTCTGCTTCCATCTATTATGAATGCTAAATACATGTGGCCTACTATTGCACGGTGTTGCTCTATTTCATACTACATGAACAAACCTAGTTATCCTGATCTGTCATTTCATAACTTGTCAGGTATCTGTCACTTCTGGTCCCATGGGAGTCCTGTGTGTTTCCTTCTCTTAATTGAACTGATTGCCCAACTGTCAGCCTTTCTTTTCTTTACAATTTTTTCTGAACCATTTTTGTGTGAAATAGTTTTTATTTGCAAAAAAAAGTAATTTTTTGGCATCAAATATGAGTACAGTAATGATTGGGATTGCACTACCTGATTGTTTCCACACAGGGTTACTGGAGGATACTTAATGAGATGTCTTTGTTTTTCTGCTTTTAAATGTCAGTGTAAGACATCTACGCCTCAAGCCAACTTTATTAAGTGCAGCTGAGGTCAGCAAAGTGATATGCCACTAACTGTACTTATGACATAGGGAAATTAAATTATAGTTCAGTTTTTAATCTATCCTTAAGAAGGTCTGGGCACTATATGGGTACTGAGTTGTGTCACTGCTATTTTGAAAAATGATTTATTCTCGTCAAGTTCTCAAATCATTGCAACTGCGGTAATATTCTAAATAATTTAATGCAAGTTTGATTTTTTTCCTCCGAAATCGTAAAACTATTTTGAGGTAATTTTGTAGTTTTCAGCTAACTTTGATGCGTGCAAAAATAGCAATAGGGCTTTTATCATGAAATTGATCTCAAAACTTTAATTCTATTTTATTATTGGTGTACACATTATGGATAATCCACAGAACATTGCATAGGGTCACAATATTGACATGAACAATATATACATGATAAAGGGGCAATGCATATAGGGTCTATTGGTTATTGCTAATTGGCTATGCCTATCCTTCTTGGGGTTTCCTGTGTAAAATAACATCATTGTAACAGTGCATTAGTCAAATGGAGCACACTGACATTCCTTTTCATGATACATGACCATGCAAAAGCCCTGCGATCTACTGGTGACCGATCCAGGATGTACCCTGCCTTTCGCCCAATGACAGCTGAGATAGGCTCCAGCATCTCTGCAATCTTAAGTGCAGGAAAAGTGGTAGATAATGGATGGATTGATGGATGACCATGTAAAAATTGCACTTTGTACATCACACTACAATTAATTGATTACATGTTCTGTAATTCACTGTATAGTACAGGTTTTCATTTGTCAAAGGTGCTCCCAACTTTTCTTTCCACTTTGTGGGATGATGCACGTGTAACATTTGACACAAGGGATTGTTCTTTATTTTCACATTCACTTGTCATTTTTTATATCCTCACCAAAATCTGAATTGAGAGGCAAGCCTATGGACAAGATTCGCGACGTTACACGTTTTACAGTTGCCAATCCTTGTTGAATAACAACATACGCCATTCTACTGTTGAAACTCGACTCCTCTGGTACAAAAAATACACTTTATAGTACAGAATAGTAGGACAGGATTTGTCCAATTCATTGCATATTACTGTATTCTGAGGGGTTTGGATGACTTGAAATAAGTGGTTGGTCATTTAGGGTTTAAATGTAACTTTTTTCCGACACATTACGCTATTTCTGTTGTTTTATCGCCTCAATACATCTTTGTTGGGAACATTTCACTCCGGTGTAATACGTAGGGTGAAAGACACATGAGAAAATGAGGTGCCTCATTCTAAAAGTGTCATTTATCAATCAGACTGTAAAAAGCTGACAGTCTGCAGGAACCCGGTGTCTGAATATTCAAACAGGGGCGAAAGCCAGAATATGAGCTCCGACATAAGACTGCAATTCTGCCCTTTGTGTTCGAAAGGCCTGCAGCTAAGCCTGGGGTTTAAGAAACCCTCAGCTGGGGATGGCATTTGTGTTTTGTATTGATTTCAATATTTCGGTAATTCTTTTAACTTCCCATCACTTTGTGCGTACACCGTGCCTTCCGCATGGCCCCGACGGCTTTTCTCACCTGCACGAGACACATAAGAAACATATATTGAGGTCCAGCGTTCCTGAAATACGTTTCTATCCTGCATGTAGTATTTATGGCACGGATAACACACAAAAAAAGCAACTTGGAGTTTGTGTAGTGCACCTTCTCTTTTTTTTTTGAAGAACTAGCAGGAGCAGAATGAGATGAGGGGTTATTTTGGCGATGGAGATTAAGGCAGGGGCTTTTTGTCATTTGTGCGAGACAAGCCATTCATCCATCCAGTTCACAGCCAAAAAAAGGCTGGTCCCAGAAATTAGCAGTTTCAGCTCAGCAGCAAAGTCGTCGGGCTGTGAAGGCAGAGAGAAATTGACTAATTAGCAATGCGCACTAAAACTTGACGGTTCTCTCTATAACAGCGAGGAAAAGACCGGGTTTTTCTCCCCCCTTTTTTCTTTTCTTTCTTCCATAGATGTTTGAAATCGCAGTCATTTACGCTCGACAGTTTTTACAATAGCCTTGAGCCATAATTTTGCGAGTCTCTCCAGCATCCATACCCCTGCATGGTCTCTCTCCACCGGCCATGCACGACCGTTTCTCTCCCCAACCGTGGATTTCCTATTACTCTCGTTACGACTCACTGAGCCCCAGGCCCAAGGATAATGATGTGTTGTTTCTTGGTAGCATAATTTGTCACACGTATATTTCTTCTTCTTCTTCTTCTTCTTCTCTTGCAGAAAGCACAGCTCCCCTCTCTCTCACACACACACACACATATACACACGCACACTTCTTGTTAATTCAGAGGAACAAACGATCAAAAATAACAACAACAACAAGGTGAAATTGTGACTTTAGGAGTTGGAATCGATGGTTATTTTGAGGCACCCCCGGCTATAGAGTTTGCAGGAAAAAGGGACATTTCTCAAAGGAAGAACAAAGGAACTCCAAGTGAGATTATTGGGAACCTGGAGATTACCTACTTTCTTTCTTTTTTTTTTTTTGACAAGAGCTGAAGTCAGGTAAGTTCACCCGCCGCCGCCGCCGCCGCCGTCGTGTAGTTGTGACGGGCGCTTTTCGCGAATCGGGCGACGCTTGTCTCCCAAGTTTACGCTCGTTTACGTGAGGCGAAAACCAACCCGCACGACGATACCACAGATATGCGTGTAACATTTGAACTTTACCGAAAGCCGCAATTCCACGAATACATACATGTATGTTTTTCTTTCTCTCTCTCTCGCAACATACTCACGTCCGCTCGGCAAAGGTAGGCTAAGAGACGGCACCGCCGCGGAGACAAACTAATCGCTTTTGTATGACTCCGATGAATCTGTGAGATGTTTAATGTCCTCGCCTTGGGGGTGTGGGGTGTGTGTGTGTGTGTGTGTGTGTGTGTGTGTGTGTGTGTGTGTGTGGCGACATAGGGTAAGGGGGCAGCTGTATTTTGCATGTTATCCGTCCACCGTGGCGGTTCTCTCTTTCC
>CAAKHD010004483.1:0-20661 GCA_901007705.1 Fistularia tabacaria
CTTATTGCATCTGTGGACGCAGACAGTTAGAGAAGTCTGACCCGCATCCATCATGTCCCTTGTAGTCTTCTTCTTCTTCTTCTTCTTCTTCTTCTTTTCCTTTCGGCTACTCCCTTCCGGGGTCAATTCTCTGTATTCTCTGTATCGTCTTCACTTGCACCAACTAACTCCACGTCCTCTTTCACGACATCTATCAATCTTCTCTTTGGTCTCCCTCGAGGTCGCCTTCCCGGCAGTTCCAACCCCAACATCCGTCTACCAATATCTTGACTATCCCTCTCCTGTCCATGAACAAACGACCTCAGTCTTGCCTCTCTGACCTAATCTCCAAAACATCAAACATGTGCTGTCCCTCTGATTGACTAATTCCTGATCCTATCCATCCTCGTCACTCCCAAAGAGAACATCTACCTCTTGATCTCTGCTACCTCCAGTTCTGCTTCCTGTTGTTTCTTCGATGCCCCTGTCTCCAAAGCACATAGCATTGCTGGTCTCATCACTGTCTTGTACACCTTTCCTTTCATTCTGGCTGATCGTCTTTTAGGACACGTTACCCCTGACACTTTTCTCCGCCCGTTCCAAAAATACTTCAATCCGTTTCTTCACCTGTAACCCCAGTCTCCATTGTCCTGGGCTGTTGACCCTAAGTACTAAAAATCCTCCACCTTCTTTATCGCCACTCCTGTAGCCTCACCTGACTCCTCCACTTGGGTCCCCCTGATTCACACACATATATTCTGTCTTGCTGCATCGAACCAACATTCCTCTCCTTTCAAGGGCATATCTCCACCTATCCAGAGGTTCCTCCACCTGTTCCCTGCTCTCACTAAAGATCACAGTGTCATCTGCAAACATCATGGTCCATGGAGATTCCTGTCTTACTTCATCGGTCAGCCTGTCCATCAGCACTGCAAAGAAGAAGGGGCTGAGGGCTGATCCCTGATGTCATCCCACCTCCACCTTGAACCTCTCTCACACCTACAGCGCACATCACCACTGTCTCACAGCTGGCATACATGTCCTGCACCGGTCTCACCTACTTCTCTACCACTCCAGCCTTCGTCACACGATACCATAGCCCCTCTGACGGTAACCTCGTCGTATGCTTTTTCTACGTCTACAAAGGCGCAATGCAGCTCCCCTGACCTTCTCTGTACTTCAATGCTGCAAATGCTGCATCTGTAGTACTCTTTCTTTTTTCTTTCTTCTCATTCTTACAAATGCTGACTTCTGCTGTCAGTCTAGTGCCTGCTACTGTTTCCCATAACTTCATTGCATGGGCTCGTCAACTTTATTCCCCGATAGTAACCGCAATTCTGCACATCTGCCTTATTCTTAAAAATGGGCGCCGTCAGACTTCTTCTCCATTCCTCAGGCATCTTCTCGCTCTTAAAGATCCCGTGGAATAATCTAAGCAGGATTTCTACTGCCACCTCTCGTACAAATTACCATACTTCCACGGGACTGTAATCGATGGCGGCGGTTGTTAACGGGGGCCCGGACCCGTCCGGAACGAGATTCGACGGTTGAAATCTCATGTCCCTTCCAATTTTGTTCTCTGCAAATGCAAGCCGCTCCCAGTTGTAAAGTAAGCGTATACATTCTTTGATATCGATTACAGGACACATCAGTTATCCTTTTTTGTGTTTGGGTCACCTGTTTTTGCAAGATGAAGTGTCATACCGCACTTCCTCGTCATAATGTCTTGATTTTGCCAAACTTTTCTTGTTTTGTCAAGTCTTTGAGTACTCACTCTGGATCAGTGTTCCAGCTGTGTCCAAACTCATTTGGATCGCTGGTCAATAAGCCGCCGGGTTTACGGAAGTCATCTTTGGCATCTCCGTCATAATCCCCACACAGTCCACATAGTGTGCCCTTATAGCTACGGGTTGAGAACATGCAAAAAGAGTCTCAGTTCCAGGTGCAAGCCTTATTTCACGCTAAGATCCAAACGCGAACCTCCATTCTGTGGAGTGAGAATGTTTTGAGAGCACACACGATTCATGGTTCATTCACTCCATACTCACTCTTTAATGACTTTGACGTCCATAAAATGGTTTCCATCATAGCGAACAGTCACACCAAAGTTCAAGGACACTGTGTAGTGCTTTCCTGACTTGAAGACAGAGACACCGTGGGCGGGAGTCATCGGTAGGTTTACGTTGGCCCCGTTCACCTGTTGAAAGAGAACATTTTAGAACTGTTGACCTACAGACTCCCCTGTGTATCCATTGATGGGTAAAGGCAAAGAGTTTCCCGACCAAGTTGGAGCCTGGCAATGCTCCTCCCCTCACCTGCACAGTGCCTCCTTTGAGGATGGAGACCCTCACATTGTATGCATAGACATGCACGGCCTTTACATAGGAGATGGTGGGCCTGTTATAGCGGTTTTCGTTGTCAGCGTGGACCTTGAAATGTTGCAAAGCCGTAGCATTGCACGGTTCGGACATCAAATAACTGCAGTTGCCCATGAAGTTGTACTTGCGTTTATCAAAGGTGGTGTAGTGGGGGTCACCGGACGCTATGCATGAGGATGCGCCTATATCAAGGAGGGAAAAAAACAAAGTTGGTCACAACAGGGACCAGAGAGCCCAAACAAAAAAGGGCAATCCCTGATATGCAGCACAGATAGCTCCCACGAGTATGGATCCATCGAAAGTAGCTTCCCATCTCATGGTTGGATGTGTACTGTTGTAAGTTCCGTTCTCTCAAAGTTTTGTGTAAAAAATGCAAAGAGGACAATTCCATCTGCACAGTTTCTAACCATTTTGCCTTCAGGGGTGCTTTGCTGACACTTTGTTCTGAACTAAACAGAAGAAGTTCTGGCCAGTTACCTTTGGGGTAGCAGCCTGCAACACCGTTGACCTCGCGACACTCTTCAGTGGGGTCACACGAGTTGTCAACACATTCCAAAGTGTAGTTCCCCGCACAGCGACACAAGGTCGAGCAGCCATCTCCATAAACTATCTCTCCAGGCTGAAAGGAAACATAGTCGGAATCAACGCTTGGCGGTATGTCATGAGAGGTACAATGTGCGGCCCGTCGTTTGCTGTATTTCCTCAGATCTTGATACTCATGTAATGTTGACTGTGATATCCAACCTCGTAATAGTTGTTCTTGTCATCCAGGCAGCCACATTTCTCCAGCGGCACACAGTGTTGTCCCTTGAAGACAAAGCCGGGTTTACAGAAGCAGCCGCTGACACAGGAGCCGGTGCAATTGGTGGAGGGTTCCTGACAGGTGGGGATACAAGCTGGACCGCATTCTATGTACTCAGAATTGGGAGGGCAGGGTTCTATCAAGTAAAAAACAAAGAGAGATTGGATGACTAAAAAAGCAAAGCAAAGAAGAAATCCTGAAGACGATGAAAAAGAAGGAATTGAATTATCTTGTAATGTACGGTGTCATACTTGGCGTCGGAGTCGTCGGTGGTCTTGGTGTTGAACGTTTAGGCGTCGTTTGTCCTGGAGTGGTTGGTTTTGGTGTGCTCGGTCTTGGAGTTGTAGCTGGGGTCAGAAGTGTTTTCCGAATTTTAAATCCAACGGGAGATAGTTTTGACTGACCAGTTTATTGGAATTGTGTTTTCAAAGTTCCTATTCAGCAGTTTATTACCTTCGCAGGCCCTGATACACACAGCATCTACAGCAACATCTGTCTGAGGCGTTTCTCCATAAGTTCCCACAATGACAAACTGAAATTCATCAATATAAAGCCTATTATATTGAATGTTTACGTCAGCCGTTAGTCATGTACTCATTCAGAGAACCACATTAACCTTGCATGTACCTGAACAGCAGTATTCCCAAAGTGACGGATCTTGGCTGGCTTCCAGGCTTGACCCTGGTTCCCCTCTACCTTGAAGAGGCTAGGGCTAAGGCTTTCCCCTGATTGGCCGGAGGAGAAATTTCAAGTCAGTAACGAATTTGGGAATCAGGAGTTTCTTTTTCAGAGATCAAGACATATTTTAACAGGTGAGTGATTTTCTGTCAGCAGCTATATCACGGAGACACCAGGGATCTATGGGCGTTTCATGACGATGAGTTGAAGGCAGAGTTTTACCTGGACTTTGGGTGTGAACGCTTAGCCCCATGGTTTTGCTGGAGCCGTACAGATAGTAATGGAAGGTGAATAGGAGACATCCAGTTGGGGGAGTTACTGCAGGGCTCCTGATCTGAGACGTGGCCCCTGGGACAGCGTCCAGTGAATTCATCAACATGTATAGGCCCACTGCAGGTTGAGGGGAAACAAATAAATCAAATTTAAGCAAGACTGAAGTAAACAGCTTAAGAAAGATTAACTGACGATTCCTTTCAATTCATTTTCTCCAAGGAGGAACACATTGCAGTATTTTCTCAGGTAGCGTTGGTGTTGGCCTGCACTCTTCAGGCGGATGCCTGAGCAGGATGAGCAAAGAGCCGACTTTAACCTTGACCGAATGCATGTATTCCACCCCAGACGAAGTGGAACAGGTATACCACATCCTCTACAGAAGTGCGCCATTTGTCTTGTTTTGTAATATTCTCCTCTTTGCCCAAACAATAATTGTAGCCGTCGACTCTGTTGAGGCATTACTCATGGAGAAATCTGAGTGAAGCCACCCCCTCTCAGATCGATGGCTTGGGTGTGAAGGAGACAAAACAAAGTGCCTTTCATTTGGAGGATTTTTGGTACAGAGTTTTTAAAAAGAGGGACCACAGGTTTCCTTGAAACTACATGGGGCCACAATTCTTAGCTATGAGCTGATGATGAAGCCAGTTTTCAGAGCTCTAATATGGGGGGAACATTTCAGATTCTTCTCTTGCCACGTGAGAGTATGTTTACCGTGTCTTTTTTTGGACCTGACATACAGATTCAATGCTCCTATCACACACGTAGAGGGAAAATGTTCTGAAGGCCACTGGCTTTCATTTGATATCTGATGGTGAACATATAAATTCTTGACATCATGTCTGATTGGAGCAGAAGTTTTCAGTTGTTACATGGATGAAACATTATGGAAAATTCTGGAGCACGCCGCCATCCTGGCAACTTTTATGGAGGACACTTACATCCAGGTTTGGAGAAATCATTGTCTGGTCCAGTTCCCTCAGTGTCTGTTTGCCCTGCCCACTGGGAAAAGCCAAACACTTCAGGATCGTCATTTAATGTCTCAAAGCCGCAAATGTCGTCCATCTTGTCAAAGTCGCAGCCAGAGATGCAAGCTGTGGAGAAAACAATCCGGCATTGCTGAAAATGTAGCGTGTGGTGATGTGTTGTCATGGATCGCTACAGTGACACTTAGATAGACTCACAGTCACAAGCTCCCTCGGTGATAATGATGTTGTCCAGAGCTGAGTCGCAGGATGGGTTGGAGCCTCTCTGAGCCTGGAACATTATCTGTGGAAAACAGACAGACAACACTTTCATTGGTTTAGTTTTGATAGTCTTGCGAAGCAAATAACTAACTGCTATGTATTTTGTGGCTCTGTGGTGGCTACTGCTGCTCTCCAAGCTCTATTATCCACTAGCCCTCGCTAGTGGATTTTGCCATGTTCCATCGATCAGTGGTAGAAAGTTCCTTCACTTAAGTTGTGTACAGTTTCCCAGGTACTTTTTGTTAAAAAAGTTTTTGTATTTCATACTTGTACTACATTTGGCTGAAAATGCTGTCATAATTTCAGAAATTCACTCCTACGTCCCGCTTTTCTGGCTGTTTGTATCTCCTTTAGAGCCTCTGGATGACCAACGGTAAATAATGTGTTGTAAATTTACTTGTATTGCCTTTCTGCGCAACTCCCTGCCAACAAACTGACGTTAATTTTTTCCTACTATGTAAAAACTGTCCTTTGAGCAGCTTTTACATGTTTCCCGTCATGCCCCAAATTAGCAGATGGATCCCCTTTTCTGCTCGGTTATAAAATTCTGAAGTCTCTAAATTTGCTTTTCAATGAAAGCTCCTGCTGTGACCTCCTGATACTCACCACGATGCTTTCACTGCTGGGTTTGGTCACAGTGACCGAGCCCTTCAGCCAGGAAGGACTCTGGATTCCGGTCTTCTTCCAGACCTCTTCATCGCTGCTGGGCCTCCTGACCAGAATCTTCAGCTGGTTCGCATTGTCAGAACCATACATGTAATAGCGGAACTGGACGCAGATCTGAGAGGTCAATGACGAGATGGCAGGACTTAGCAGACGCGCCCCTTGTCCGTTTGCCACATTGTCTCCCTCATGGTAGATGTAGAATCCCTCTGGAGATGGAATGAGACGAGGAAACCATGTATTTATCACAGCATTACTGCAAATTTTTAACAGTCTCCGTGACAATGGTTGTGCACAAATTCCCTGTTTGTAGCAAACCTGCACTGACCTCCATCAGGGTAGTCTCCAGTGGGACCCGTGTCGACTGTTGGTGTCGGACCCTTGTGCCGCGTCCAGTCGCTGTGGTCCGAGTAGTCCTGTCTGAATTTGCAAAATGGTTCGTTGTCGTTGTTAAAGTCGCAGGATGTCAGCACCACTGCTGGAGAGAGGACACGTTAATACCGACCGCTGCCCTGACGGAATGATTGCAATGGCAGCCGCATGTTTTGAATCAAAAGACAGGGGGCAGCGTTGCTCCAGTACTTTCAGGGGTGTGATCCCTCGCTGCTTCAGGAGCTTGGCCACCAGCTCATGAGTGTGCACATGATTGGTTCACGTTCCCACAGGAGGTCTTTTATGGTATGGTTCCTAGGGTAGGACCTTCCTATGAGGTTTTCAGCTTGCGCCCTCACTCACGCCCTGCATCTTCCCTCACATGTGTATCAAATCACTTTCACTCATCCAATGACTCATCCATCACACCAGTATTGGGCATTTGTTGTCATGAGAACAAACTGTGTCATTAACACTCTTGCAGATGAAAACGTGATCTCCTCTGCCAGGACAAGGAGTCCTTGTGGGGTGACAGAATTCCTTAAACTGCACAATAAATCACCCAATGACATTGTTTATGTCCCACCACCTTGACAGTGTAAACTACAAGATAGACAAGGAGATAAGCGGCTTTCCGAAGGTAAAGTCCACTGTGGCCAAATGGGATGACACTGTCAGACTTGTGCATCAGAGAGCACAACTGTGCTTGGGCTTCGGTCAACCTACCATCACTCTTTGGTGAGCTCCGGAGGCTGCGGGCGAGGAGACAGAGACAGTGTTAGAACATAGATCTTGTGGGAACTGGAATCAACTCAGAAATGAACGCTTGTTTCTCTGGACGTGTGTCAACTACAACCTAGATAACGGCGATATCCACGGGCAAAAGCAACTGATCCGTTAGCTTTGTTATGATAGCAGTGTGAGAGTGGGTTGATTTGGAATCAAAAGAGTAATCGTAACGTCAGTCATCCATTTAATCATTAATTTACGATGAATGATGTATTACAACGCTTATCATGCAGTCACGGTTGTGGGGGTACCGGAGCCCAGCGGTCATCTGGTCACATATAGAGACATACAACAATTCACCCTTTCCTACACAGGTCATTTTAGAGACATGTAACCATTCATTCACTCATTTACATGTCATAGAGACACAATAAAAACATTCACTCTCTCATTCAGATGTAATATAGAGACATACAAAATTAACTCTAATTCACATCATATACAGACAAAAAAAACATTCACTCTGTTTTTCACATAGCATATAGATCCATACAGTGCAACCATTCACCCTCTCATTCAAAAGTCTGGAAAATGTAGAGTCTCCAATGAACCTCCTACACGTCTTTGTGGGAGGAACCCGGAGAACCTGGAGGAACCCCATGCAGATATGGGAAGAGAACATAGAGAATCACCTGCGCTCAATCTCCCCTGAAGCCCTGTGGCCGCACATCCACCAAAGCAGGACCAGAACCTTTAGAACCATGAAGTCACCCATGGCTAACTGAGGGCAGTTAGCGGGGAAAGTCAGCGGGTCGGTGCGGGGGGCCTTATATAGCGGGCGGGGGATGTCGTGAACACCTGGGTGGATGTGCTGAGTGGGTGGTGCAGAAGCTGATTTACAGTATTCCCCATGATGTTGCAAATAATGTAAATGAGTAACCGTGGTGATAGCGACAGGGTGTGTTCCCTTGTATGTGCGATGCAAGGCGTGTGTTGTTATGTGTGGACCTTTTCACCTGGGCTGTCCACAGGAGGGAGGGGTCGCCAATTGAAAGCCCAGTTGCATTCCAGAGAGAGTTGGTTGTGTAAGTGTACGCCTTTTTAGGCGTGAATCTCTATCGTCAAGTGGTTCTCCATGTTCTCCTACCTTGGTTCTCTTCGTATGTGTTCAGTCCATGGTCTTCTGCCTGGGCTCTCTCAATGTTCTCCTACCTTGATTCGCTCCATGTTCTCCTGCTCAGGCTCTCAAGATGGTCTTCTAGCTGGATTCCCTCCATTTTCTCCCCCTTGGGTTCTCTCCTTGTTCCCCCCTTGCCTGGGTTCTCTACATGCTCTTCTACCTGGGTTCTCTCCTTGTCCTCCTGCCTAGGTACTTTCCATGTTCTCCTGCATGGGTTCACTGTTGTTAAACTTTATGTTCTCCTGCCTGGGTTATTCCTATGTTCCTCTGACTGGGTTCTCTCCATGCTCTCCTGCCCGAGTCCACTTTGTGTTCACATTATGTTCTCCTGCCTGGGTTCTTTCCATGTTCATCGACCTCGGTTCTCTCCATGTTCATGCTGTATGTTCTCTGCATGCTCTCCTGCTGGGGTTCTCCTCAGTTGGTTAATGGAAGGGAGTGAATGATTGGATGTTTGTATGTGTGGCCCTGTGATTGACAGGTCCAGGTTAAACCCTGCCCCTCAGCCTAAAGACAGCTGGGATTGGCTCAAACTCCCCTGTGACCCTATGAGCGTAAGATGCGTAGACGATGAATGGGTGAGGGTCTGGAGAGATTTAGAGAAGGACCAGATCATACAATCACTCTACAATAAAACAAACGTATAAACATTAACAGTATGTTTGCATTTCAAAGCCTATGGGACTTGGACGCCATCTTGTATGGCTGCCTGCACCGGATTAGGATTGAAACAAAGGCTAGTTTTAATCCCACACCACTTCTTGATTCATCAGTGGGCTCAAAGTAAATTCATGACTTTTGCTCCTTAAGAAAAGCTCTCAGTGAGATAGTTATTACTCAGTTATGGCACATTTATTATATGTTTCAACGTGATACATAGGAATTTATCTATATATAGTTATTTTGTTATGAATTAGTGAAAAAAAGATGGAAGCTAAAAGCAGGTTTGTTCATTGCCTTTGTCCTAGTGACAGATATGCGACGAGTTGTTGTCAAGCAGTGGTTTCCATGGCAGCTGCATTTAGTGAACTTTGCGAGCGCACTTTGGCCCATCCTCCGTCAGCAGCGACACTCTGACTGCGGGGTCGCTGCCAGTAAAACAGAGACACACGGGTCATTCTGGTCCGTCGACAGAGGAAATGCAATGTCGCGAGAAGTTCTGGCAACAGAACCGAAAGCTGGTTTGTTAATGTCACGACAATGATGAGCGTATTGTTGCACTTAGACATGGCCGAATCCACATCAGGGTGACAGAAACCGCAATAGATTTTCTGTCTTGCTGATGTTGAGCTTCATTCCTCTCCTTTCCAGGGTTTACCTCCTCCTCTCGAGATGTTCCTCCACCTGCTCCCTGCTCTCACTATAGATCACAGTGTCATCGCTAAAACATCAGAGTCCATGGAGACTGAGTGATCATGGATGGATGGATGGATGGATGGATGGATGGATGGATAGATAGATAGATAGATAGATAGATAGATAGATAGATAGATAGATAGATAGATAGATAGATAGATAGATAGATAGATAGATAGATAGATAGATAGATAGATAGATAGATAGATAGATAGATAGATAGATAGATAGATAGTGGCCAACCACTCTTTTTCTTCCTGTCAGCAATGCGGACAAAGCACTGACTCCAGTCACACAGAGATCTAACAGCATGTATAAGGGGATTCAGTACACTATACTCCAGGACCCCCCGGGGGACAAGGTTGAATGCCTTCTCCAAGTATACAAAGCACATGGAGGTGGGATGGGCAAACATCCATGCACCCTCTCGGTGTTGAGGCTGGAGACCTGGTCTTGTTTTAAACCATCACAGGAGGGTGAAGAGCGGGAAGTGGCTTGGCATTCAGTTGTCGGCACTTTGCTTAACAGAGGCGAGAAGCAACACATCTTCACTGCCCATGAGGAAAGTTTGGGAAACGAGAACAGTGCCACGCTGCCATCGACGTCATGGGTTTATGAGAAACTGCCAGTTTGAAAAACATCCGAAAACCCCTCTTACGTTCCCTGCCGAAATAAAAAAAAAGTTAAAAAATGCACTTCAAATTTCAGGTGCAACTGCAGCGTCAGACTGTGAACTCTAAAATCTGGCCTCTGACATCCCGAGTTTGTCCTCAGTCACAAAGAGATTGTCTGTTTCGCCAAGCAATAAGGCTTTATCCCTCAAGAGGCTGTGTTATTGCATGGCTCTGACCCAGGAATATTGCTTTAGTGCTGTGATATGAAAAAAATCCCCCACCGTAGGATGGCTCCAACAACAGAGAGACGCAGTGGGTTAATGTTAAATAACCCGTCTGGACAGGATGTTGATGGACAGGCGGAGGCTGAAACTGTGCCTCTTCATTTTGCTGGATCATCTGACCGTTAAGGTCATGATATTATTGATGGACTTTGGACTTTGACTCGGAAACATGAAGGTCATCAGCCAAAAATTGTACCTTTCAGCAACGAGAGCCTTTTTTTTCCCCTCATGCAGTATGATATGAGCATAAAATGACATTTTCCCTGGCGTACTCCAGAGGAGTGGGTGTGTAAAAGCCAATTAATGACTCAGGCTGGACTGACTATTGGACTGATGGGGGTGTGGACAGCAGGCCTTCTTGATCTTTAGACCCTATCTCGGCTTTCTTTGAGTCACATGTGTAAAGTGTCATGCCATGCCCCTTCCCGTGTTTGAATAGGACCAGCGCTTTCGCTAAATACTGAGTTTCATTTGTACAATATAGTCCCAGAAAGGGTATGGGATGAATCGGACGAGTGCTTGGGTTATAGTTGTGAAAGCAGAAAGTTGACATAAAAAAGTAAAAAAACAACCAGTTACCTCAGGTGTTCCTGAGCTGAGGGGTGGACCCGAGTCATAAATCCATTTGATCAGGAGGAACCTTCTGATCTTGTATAGATACTGGAAAATATCAGGGTGCACCTTGATCCGACAGACCATGGGCTGTAAACACTGCCGGAACGACCGGAGGCACCAGAGATAATTTCCAACACAGCTGACATCACATCACACAACTAAACATCCTCACTGACATCACCATGTCTGCTTCTAGGATACGATGGAGAAAAATAAATCCTGACTTCCCTTAGCACTAGTACTCATTCCTTTCACGATAGTACGTGCGCTTTTGTCAGCCATGTCCTGCATTTTTCTAGCCTTAGATGAGTATATTTAGGCCTTGTGTTTTGTTAAAGTTAGACATGTTGGTCTCTGTAAATCACGATTTAGCATTGAATTTTATCTGCAGCTGCTAGCTCCATTTGCCCAATTATTCTGCATCTGTTCCATCCAAGAGCAGCATTAGTTAGAAGAATGAAGACTCAACTTCAACTTCAGATTCTATTTCAACCGTAGAGGCCGCCATTGGTGCCGATAACCTACAGCGTACCAGTGGAAATTGGACGGCTGTGAGTCGAAGACGGAGAGGAGGAAGGGGTGGGCAAGAGGAACGGCAAGAGTGTGGGACCGAGAGTAGGGACTTTGAATATTGGGACGATGACAGGAAAAGGTAGAGAGTTGGTGGACATGATTCAGAGAAGGAAGGTGGATATACTGTGTGTCCAGGAGACCAGGATGAAAGGTAGTGAGGCTAGAAGCTTAGGAGCAGGGTGTACGTTGTTCTATCATGGTACTGACAGGAAGAGAAATGGAGTAGGAATTATCTTGAAAGGGGAGTTTGTCAAGAATGTTCTGGAGGTGAAAAGAATGTCAGATAAGTGGAGATCAAGAAGTTGGAGGATTTCAAGTACCAAGGGTCAACAGTCCAGAGCAACGGAGAGTGTGGAAAAGAGGTAAAGAAACGGGTTCAAGCAGGCTGGAATGGGTGGTAAAAAGTTTCAGGGGTTCTATGAGATAGAAGAACATCAGCCAGAATGAAAGGAAAGGTGTACAAGACAGTGGTGAAACCAGTGATGCTGTATGGTTCGGAGACAGTGGCATTGAACTAGAGCTGGAGGTAGCAGAGATGAAGATGTTGAGGTTCTCTTTTGGAGTGACGAGGATGGATAGGATCAGAAATGAGTCCATCAGGGGGACAGCACATGTTAGGTTTTTGGAGAGAAGGTCAGAGAAGCCAGACTGGGATGGTTCAGTCATGTACAGAGGAGGGATGGAGAATAAATTGTTAGAAAGATGCTGGAATTGGAGATGCCAGACAGGAGGTTTAGAGGAAGACCAAAGAGAAGATTTATGGACGTCATGAGAGAGGATATGAAGTTGTTTGGTGTGAGAGTGGAGGATACAGAGTATAGGGTTATTTGGAGAAGGTCGATTCGCTGTGGCGACCCCTGAAGGGAAAAGCTGAAAGGAAAAGAAGAAGTTGCATAGAACCTGCTGATGAGTTGGTCTCGTCCCAACGCAGGATGATATTCTCGTCGTCCTGTAATCCCGCACGTGGAGCCACAATATCCAAAGCAAAGCCAATCAAGTCAAAAATGATCAATCATTGGACATGCGTACCTGACATTAGCGCCACACTTGGCAGCCAGCATGGTTTCAACAGCTCAGGTTGTTAACTGTCACTGAGGGCAAAAATGGTTTGGAGAGTCGCCAAATTGGAGCGACAGGAGCAGTGCAAACATTAGTGGCTCCTGGCAAAATTATCAGGTGGGGCAACTTTTGCAACGAGAAGTAAGGTGACCAATTTAATAGGTACATCAACATGTGAATAGACAATCATCACAATTCACATTTGTCTCGTCAAAATTACAAAGCAATACAACTTGTAACCAACTGGTGGCAAGAAAAAGATGTTCCCTCAAGGTCCACAAGCTACAAGTAAGGCACATCTAAGATTGTTTACGAGTGGCGTTATCTACATTGGCCATCGTGGATTTATTCATAGAAAAATTGTCAGTTCACCTGCAAATGTCTCTGAATATGATGAGAGATGCCTGTTTGACCATTGCACGCATGTGCAAGCCTGAACATGTTACGTAATGGTGGTGGTGCATCGCCCGGATCGCCCTTAGGAACAAACCACCCGAGTGCGAATGGCTCTACAAAGTTCTGGTGACGAGATACAATAATAGCTTCAGGACCCAGGACCCCTTCAGCAGATCAAGCCAGGGACTCGGGAGAAGACATGATTTTACAATTGATGAAAGGATGTGAGTGCAGAGAGGCTAGAAATGAGAGAAGTGCATCATGGCATATTCCTCAGCAGAGTAAGCCTACTTTAGGATAACTGGGGGAACAGCCTTCGCTTGGCAACATGCTTTCTCGAAAAGAAAGGTCTTGAGCCTATTGTGAAACAGAGAGAGGGCGTCCTCCCCTCGATATGAGTTGGGAGACGCTTTCAAAGGTCCCGTCGAGCCTCTTTTGACTCAGTTATGACATCCAGTTATGCCAGGGTGACGCCGCGTTTTTTTGCAAGACGCTGCCGCCCTCCTGTGGCGTGAAACGATAGCGAGCCTTCGTGTTTTCGTCTCCGGCGAAAGAGCATTTCCGGGTTCTCCCGGAAGTCATCGAAGGCCTATGAGAGGCGGTCACATACCGTTTACAAGTTTCAGTTTTTATTTTTCATTTATTTGTTTTCCCGCTGTCCGAATCTCGTCACAGAAATGGACTACTCAGGAAATAGGGCATTGATATTTCTATTAAATAACCAGCTAGCTCTTGTCGTAGGCATCTCGCTGCGATGGCCGAGTGGTTAAGGCGTTGGACTTGAAATCCAATGGGATCTTCCCGCGCAGGTTCGAACCCTGCTCGCAGCGCAGTGGTCCCCTTTTTCAATCACGCGCAATTGAAACAATCAAAATATACATATTTCGATTAACGTACCCCGTCAGCAATTTTGTGTTATCATGAAATACTATGGCCTGCCGGGAAGAAAATCTCGTAAAAGGCACCGCTGGGATTCGAACCCAGGATCTCCTGTTTACTAGACAGGCGCTTTAACCAACTAAGCCACGGCGCCGGCTGCAAACGGAACGATGAAAATGCATTTTTATTTGTCCTCGTCCTTATGTCATCACATTTGAAATGGTTGTACAGTAAAATGGTAGATGCAGACCCTGATGTTTGGTACATCCATACACTTATTGGACACACAAATCCCACTCCCATCACAATATGGTATGTTTCAAGATGGCAGGATGACCTGCTGTCTGTCCAGTGTCTCTCTTAGGCCTGTTTTCTTGTTGGAGCTCATGAGAGACCCAAAGCTGTGGCAGCAGCACAACAGCAGGAAATATGCTTTCTTCACCCTTCTGGACATGTTTTATCTACTGAGGCCTTCCTCTCCATTTTGAGGCCCGTGCAGCTTACTTTTATCTACTCACCCTACGTTGATAAGTGCTGCGCTTTTTGGACAATGGCAATGGCGCCTAGGTGAGCACCTCCAACAATGTGTTTATTCTGCAGGACATTGCTCATGAATCCACTGCAGTTGTTGTGCAACCACAAACCACCTTCCAGTTTCTTAAACCAAGTAAAGATCTCACTTGGTTTCAGCGTATCAAATGTGAGATTCAGTATGGAATGTTACCAGGCAGAGACTGTTGATCCTCATATTGTTACTCATCCATGTTTGGTCTTAAAAATTGTTCATTTAAATGTGCATAGCATGTTATTCAAGACAGACATGGTCAGGATTTGGGTGAAAACAACAGCGATTTTTTTTTTCACTTCCTAAACTTGGTTCAAATCTATTTCTGATGATATTGTTATTGTACCGACAGGCCTAAAACAGGTGGCAGTGTTGCTGTTTATGTTAAATCATCTGAAATCTTGATAGTTCTGTCGAAATCCATCCACATACAACTGGGATTTCTGGCACTGAATGTAAACTTTGCGAAAGTCTGCTGTCCATATTCAGATCACCAGCTTCTGTTTGTGGGACCTTAAGGCCTTCATCTGCTCCTAAGGGGGCTTCACAAGCTTTCAGAGATAACTTGTTGTAGCTGGTAATCTGAATATGGACCGGGCTCAAACAGTTTCTGATGACTTTAGATCTTGATGCAATTCCATAAATCTCAACTAGTTGTTAAATCGACCCACCTGGCTAAACCTTGAAAAATTCCTGAGAAGTCCATGTTGAATGTTGATAGATTTAATTTGAAGTTCTCATGTTTGAAGGGTCTTTTGCAATTACATGAGGGACCACTGCATCGTTGCCGTCAATACTGTCTGATCAAAACATCAATCTGGCTTCAGAAAAAAACATAGTACAATCAACGTCGCGATGAAGATGGCAAATTATATTGATGCAAGAGATAAGAACCAACATTCTACGTCACTTTTATTGATTTGTCGAAAGCGTTGTACACTGTTAAACCGTGATATTTCAGAACTTTGACTTCTTCATTCGTGACTCTTGCATGCAGTTGCTTGGTTCTCAAGCTATCTCAGTATCAGGACTCAGGGCAGTAAACATGTTGGTCTGTGTTCTAAATGTGTTACTGTCCACAAGAGGGTGATGCAGGTTTGTATCTTAAGATCCCTTCTCACATCAGTGATTTGGTTCTCAGTGTGTCAGATGAGCATTTTTATGCAGATGACACAGCTGTTTACTGCTGTGGATCGACTGCTGTTCAGGCCATTGAATCCCTACAGAAAGCCTCTGTTGCTTGTCCAGCAGTCATGGCTTCACCCAAATCTTGCTCTCAATGCAAATAAGACGAAGCTAATGCAGTTTACCCATTCTAGGAAGTAGCCAAAATGACACTCTCAGTATTCGTATACGAACCTGTGTGTCTGGATTGACAACTCCCTCACTTTCTCTTGATGAGAAGAATCTTGTGAAGAACCCGAGGCTGAAATTGCGTTTTTTTACTTTCAAGATAAGTTGTTGTTTCTCCAAATGACTTCTCTGCCTGTGATGGATGATGGAGATGTACAGTACCTGAATACCTCTGCTTGATGTCTTTGTATATTTGACACTGTTCACCCGCTCCCCTGACGTTCATCACCAGTTGTAAAGTATCCCCACCACCACTGCGAGTTACATTTGTGGACGACCTGCTCTGGCCCCCTGAAGGATCAGTCATTGGTATGTTTTCACATATGGTAGAACCTCTGCTTACGAATATAATTTGTCCTTCGACTCAGTTTGCTAACCCAAATGTTCGCACACCAAATCAATTTTACCCATCGAAATGAATGTAAATCCCATTGATCTGTTCTCCAGTGCCCATAAACATACTGCACTCCTTTGAAACTTTTTATGGATTTATTTGTGGCAAAAATACAGGAAGGAATTAAGGATAACCTTAATTATTACTACTTCTGTTTGTCTTTCTCCTCTTGCCAGCACTTGTTCTCGACATTTCCCTCACTACATCAGCGTGCCAAAGTAAAGCCTTCTCGCATGAGACCCTCACTAACGCTATTTCCGGCAACCTATCATTAATCCAAACGAACAGTCACTTTTCTACTTCTTCTACGACTTGAAACCTTTACGTCGTAAATGTAATCACCCCTTTAGCCACATCAGCCGTCTTTAGCACGTCTTTGCTCTTCAAGATTGTACAGATGGTTTACATCGGTGGTTTACTGTCGCTTGCCGAGATCTGTGACATGAACGCTGCTCTCACGTTTAGCAATAATGTCCTTCGTCAGATGGATTGTCATTCTTAACTTCTTCTGAACACCATTAATACTCGCAGTCATATTTGAGAGCAGAAATGAGGGCTGACTTACTGAAAAAAAGCACAAAAAAGCTAGTAACTGTAGAACACAACGATAAACGATGTAAGCAACTTGGAGTACCGTGCACGACTGCCGCTACGCTACAACGTGGAAAGCCCATGAGTTTGTTTGCTCGTGTGTTCGTGCACTGAGGCTGGTTCACGGCTTGATTCAAAAATGTGATCGAAAACCCTGTTTGTGGGCAGATTTGTTCGATCAGGGGTGTTTGTTAGCCGAGGTTCTACTACTAGTAGAGACACGACTAGTTAAGACTCTACTGGGATTACTGCCTACTTACTTTTGTACATTCATTCTATTGAGAAGAGGTGACCCCGACTCTCTTCATTCACAAGATCTGCACCTTCTGCGGGCAGATGTTGCAGAAAGACTGGAAACTAAGTTAGTTTATTTCATTGATCTGCGGGGGTTCTCAGTTATCCAGATCATGGTGAATTCTTGTCGAAATCTTCTCGTCGTGGCAACCGGACTTGAATTTCTTCACTTTAAGATGTTTCACCCGTCATCCGAGAGGCTTCTTCAGTTCAGAACTGAAGAATTTTTCATTGACGTTTTTTTGAAATCTGAAGAGAGTTCTTGAGGCCGATTCCACAACGTGCACTTGTTCCTTTTAACCTGCTTGCTAATGTTTGTGCTTGTGTTTTGACTGAGTACTTTTGTGAATGTGTCTTTGTATTTGTTGCCGCCTCTCTCGGCCAGGACGCCCTTGAACGAGAGGTTCTCGATCTGAGTGGAATTTGCCCTGGCTAAATAAAATAGGAAATTACATTTTTGAAGGGAAACCGTGTTGCTATGGAACTGACTTTCACATTCCTGGGTTATAGATGGAGGTGACGTTCTGTGTTTTACGGTTCTAACGCTAAACATTTAACATTAACAGGAATGGAGGGGTCAATACAAAATACTGCAACAGTCATAGCTGTTTTTGTCAAGAGGAACAGCAATGTGCTGAAATAACTGTTACTTATGTTAGCAGTTAATGCTAATACTGATGCTGTGCTACTACTACTACTAATAATAATCAGAATCAGAATCAGAATCAGAATCAGAATCAGAATCAGAATCAGAATCAGAATCAGAATCTCCTTAATGGCCTGTACAATGGACAGAGGAAGATGACATGGTATGTGAGCGCATTGTAGCAGGGAATTTAAGATGAGTGAGTTGTGAGTTGAGGAAAAGAGGAAAACATCAATGCAACAAAAAACAAAGTTTGAGTTCATGAAACGTACACTATACAAGATAGATTCCGTGCACACTGAAAAAGAGCAAGTGTCTTTGGGAATGGTGTCGGGGGGATGGGGGATTAGCAGGATAAGTGATGAGGAGCGTGATGACCTGCTGCCTGGATCTGCCAACGAGCAGAACACTCACAGATTCCTGTTCGTGGCCCATGAGGCGACTGACTATTCGCACGATGCGTTCCAGTCTGCTTCTGGTGCGGGCAGAGGATGTGGGGCACCACACAGCAACGGGATACTTGAGGACACTCTGGAAGGTGGCCTCTGTAGAACTGGGAGCGAACCTTGGAGATGTTCGGGTGCAGCCTGAGGTAGAACATCCTCTGGGGCGCCTGCTTGATGACCTTTGAAGACCTTGTCATCCATATCAGGTCGCTGGTGATGGTGGTGCCTGAAAACTTGACAGAGTCCATCACCTGTCAATGGAGTTGTTAACGAGGAGTGGGAGGTTAGAGGGTGTGTGTCTGCGGAAGTCCATGACCAGCTCCGCTGTTCTGTTGGTGTTGAGCTCCAGGTTGTTAACTGTACACCATGCCGCCAGCTGCCAGCCATGTCTCTACAAGCTGTCTCATCAATATCCTTGATAACATCCAGAGTTTGGTGTCATGCGCAAACTTCACCAGCTTGATGGAGGAGTGGCTGGAGGTGCAGTCAATGGTGTAAAGGGAGGATATAAAAGGGAGAAGACATGACCTTGTGAAGCTCTGCTGTTGGTGGCGGTGGGGCCCTAACAGATGGCCGCCACCCTGCACTCGTTGCTTCCTGTTGGTGAGGAAGTCCATAATCCACTCACAGATGGGATGGGGGAACCTGCAGCTGTAGCAGCTTGGTGTGCAGACAGCCGAGCAGGATGGTTTTGAGGGCTGGGCTATGATCTGCAAACAGGGCCCTGAAATAGGAACTCAGCTGGTCAAGGTGCTGGAGTATGTAGTGAATAATAAGAATCTAATTATGATTATATGATATCATAATAATAATTGCAATCCATGTGTGCAACAAAAGTCGTAAGTTCTCCAAATCAACATTGGTTAGAAGTTAGAAAAGAAAAAATGATTGTCACAGAGGAAAGCAAAAGATGTCAAAGATGTTTTTTAATGTTTTTGTCAGGGTGGCGAGGCGTCTGGAGCAAATCTGAGCTGTCAGTGGATGGGAGGCGGGGTTCACCCTGGATCTATCACAGGGCCACATATAGAGAGATACAAACATTCATCCATCCATCCATCCATCCATCCATCGCGGGGGCAGCAGCTGGAGCAGGGAGGCCCTCTCACCGGCCACAAGGTCCAGGGGGGACCCCAAGGCACTCCCAGGCCAGCCTGGAGACATAGTCTCTCCAGCGTGTCCCGGGTCTTCCTTGTGGTCTCCTCCCAGATGGACATGCCTGGAATACCTCCCCCGAGAGGCGTCCAGGAAGGCATCCTGACCACATGGCCAAGCCACCTCATCTGACTCCTCTCTATGTGGAGGAGCAGCGATTCTACTTCGAGTTCCTCCCGGATGACCGAACTTCTCAACTTATCTCAAAGGGAGAGTCCGGCCACCCTGCAGAGAAAACTCATTTCGGCCGCTTGTATCCGCAATCTCGTTCTTTCGGTCACTACCCGCAGCTCGTGACCACAGGTGAGGGTAGGAACGTAGATAGACTGGTAAATTGAGAGCCTCGCCTTCCGGCTCAGCTCCCTCTTCACCACGACAGACCGGTCCAGAGTCCGCATCACTGCAGACGCTGCACCGATCCTCCAGTCGATCTCCCGCTCCGTCCTTCCCTCGCTCGTGAACAAGACCCCGAGATACTTGAACTCCTCCACTTGGGGCAGGACCTCTTCCCCGACCCCGGAGTGGGCACTCCACCTGTTTCTGGTCGAGCGCCATGGTCTCAGATTTTCGGGTGCTGACCCTCATCCCGGCCGCCTCACACTCGGTTGTGAACCGGAGATCATGGCCCGACGAAGCCAACAGGACCACATCATCTGTAAAAAAGCGGAGATTCGATCCTGTGGCCACCGAACCAGATCCCCTCGACGCCCTGGCTGCGCCGGGAAATTCTGTACATAAAAGTTATGAGCAGAATCAGTGACAAAGGGCAGCCCTGGCGGAGTCCAACTCTTACTGAAAACAGGTCCGACTTTTGACCTGCGGACCAAACTCAGACACTGGGCATACAGGGACCGAACTCCTTGTATAATGGGGTTTTGGCACGCCGTAATCCTGGAGCACCCCCCACAGGACGGCCCTCGGGTCACGGTCTTTTTTTTTTTCGTCACGAGAGTCTTCTGAGCTGCTTGTCTGGCCCCTCACCTGGGACCTGTTTGCCTTGGGTGACCCTTCCAGGGGCGTAAAGCCCCCTGACAACATGGCTCCCAGGATCACTGGGACACGCAAACCCCTCCGCCGCGATAAGGTGGCAGCTCAAGGAGAGGATACAAACATTCACTCACTTAAAGATCGGAAGAGCACACGTCT
>CAAKHD010004483.1:21658-47007 GCA_901007705.1 Fistularia tabacaria
GGTGATATCCTTGGGGCCTTCCCGGGGGGGGGGGGGGGGGGGTCATAAACCCATTCCCATGAACAGTTGGAATATTTACAAACTTGTTTACACAAGTCTGCTGCCGAGTCATTCCGGATCCACCGCCTTTGTTTTTCCAATTTCAGGTGAAAATGGGGCAATTACCATATTTGTCATTGTGCCTGCTTTCATCCTATCTGAGTCAGATGAGGGGGTGGGGAAGGAGCTGTCAAATCGGCTACGGTAATAGATCATGGAATTTGTTTTTGTTTTTCATATCATATACCAGAAAATCAGCGGAGCCCCTTAGCCCGCAGGAAGAGGACAACCTGGAGGAACCATACGGCTCCTGCCTGTCAGAGCGAGAGGTGAAGAGGGCATTTGATGGTCGTACTCACCCCGAGCACCGGGCCTCACCCCCGCCGGTCTTTCAGCTCATAGACTTGGACCCAGCCCTTATTTTACTTGAACTGAAATGAAATGGAAATTAACCGAAACATAAAAATTCACAATAAAATTCCACCCTATTTTTCTCCGAATGACAAGTTCCCCATATTTGTAGGCGGCAGTTGTTTCCGTCACTAAATTATAAAATATACCCTTCTATACTTACACTGATGAGTCAGGTGGGGGGGGGCTTGTGTATGGTAAAGATATGCTGAAGACATTAAACGTTGACAAGCGCGTGAATCACCGCCTCCATGGCTATGTTAAACACACCCTCACTATGTCCCGGCATCCTGTCGGCCTGAGGCCGTGCACGTGTCAGGAGGAGCCCCTGGACATGAGGACCGGGGAGAAGGTCTGGACCAGGCTCTTTTAAAATGACCTTGAGACACCCAATATTCATGTAGGAGCTGACATTTAACGGCAGGCAGCGAGGAAACACTGCCTTTTCCTGGTGAAGAAACCTTGGGCAGCTCAATGTGGGCGGCCTTAGCGGATGTAGGTGGAAAAAATTTTGAAGGGTTACAAAAAAAAGTTTAATTTTTTTTGCGACGTCTTGCAAAGTTAAGCGCAATTTAGAGCATTGAGAGCTACGTTCTTTCGGGTCATCCATGGTAAAAGCGGTAACACAAATTAGAGAGAGAAGTTTATTGAGTTTTATTTACCAGTGTTGATTTTACTGTGTTCACTGTTTGTAGAAAGTGGGTCATGGAAGGTGATTTGGACCATTTCCGGCATTTTAATGATGTCCCAAATGAGGTCATTATGCGGGTGACGAGAGACAAGCTGGGCACAACATTCATTCAATAACCTGATGTAGCAACACAGAGTTTAAGCTAAGCTAATGTCTTCATGCTCTAACCATCGGGTGCTAAATTTAAGTTATGCTAGTCCTGCAACACTAAACCCATTTTTTTGCGAAATCGCAAAAGTTTCATGAGATCTCACAAAAATTAATCTTTTTTTTTTTTTACCCCTTCAAAATGATTTCCCCATATGTCCACTTCATGGTCTGGAAAAAAGAGTGTGATAGAACCTAAACAGCTGAAATTATTCAATAAAAGCTTGAATATTTATAAAAGAAATAACAACGTTGGACGCCTGGCGAAACGATGCTGTGGATCAAGACAAGCCCCCTGGAAACCTGACATAGAAGATATGAAGTCACGATCATGCATTGCTGAAAGGACCTGAGTGCAGCCATGATTGCTAGAATGGGAGGAATGAGAGAGTTGCATCATGGGATGTCCCTCAGCAGTGTCACCTTGTCGGCCTTAGGTGCTAGGCTAACGCTAGTTCTTAGCTTCCTCAAAAAGGAAGCTTCTCAGCCTATGAGATTTAACAATGGTTCCACAGAGGAAGAGCTCGGTTACTGAATGTTCCGGCCCACGTTCTGCTTTAAGAGGCGGTGTAAGTGTGTGTGTGTGTGTGTGTGTGGGGGGGGGGGGTAGTTACGTGAGATGGTTTTATTTCAGCGGCGGGAAAGTCGTGGGTTCAGTCTGACTGAACTGAACGAATTCCATATGTGAGCTGGATGATGGGCCCTGAGTCAGCGCTCAGTGAAAGTCCCCTGACATCCACAACCATCCAAAAAGAATTCTGGGGAAACAGAAATCATATGCCTCCACCCCGGCCCGATATGAACATCCAGTAGATGCTATTATTAGTGTTTGACTTGTTTGAGATTAAAACCAATGCGATCCTCTCCTTTACACCCTCTTCTCTCACTCCATCCTTCTTCTGTGAGAATTCCCCTCGGCAGGGGTATGGGGAGGTGGAGCCAATCCCAGGAGTTACTGGAGCAAGAGGTGGGGTTTAATCCTGAACGGCTCTGTTGGGATCCAGCTGCAGCCGTCAAGCTGGATCCCAACAGAGAACCTGGTGGCGACCGTTGGAGGTGGGGGGTGGGGGGTGATGTTGGGGTCCGGAGTGCAGGAGTGAACTCCAGCGAGTGTGAGTCATTAAGCCTTGTTGGGCTGAGAATAAGAGGAGCCGTTTCTTGCGTCTCACGTCTCCCCCCCTCCTGGGTCCAGAGGTCTACATCTCGCCGGCTGCGTCTTCGAGTCCCCTTCGAGTTCCTGCCTGGCCTCCCGGGACCGACCTAGCCTCTCGGAGTCCCTCGGCTCCAGAGACAGCCGGATCCAGCGCAGCCCTCTCTTATTCAGTGAATCCTTAAACACCTTCTCTCCTGGGAGTGCCCTTCATGCACTTCATGACAGGCTCAGCTGTCAATCACCAGCCTATTCGCTCCTACATACCTACTGCCGACTATTTTATATTATACTACCTCCTGGTCTTTGGACTGTGTGAGAACCCGGAGAAGATCCAGTCAGGAGAACCTGGAGAGAACATACAGAGAGAATCCAGGACGGACAAGCATTCTTCTTCTTTTGTGGTTTCTTTTTCCGAAGCAAGGGTGTGTGTGTGTGTGTGTGTGTGTGTGTGTGTGTGTATGATGACTAACACACTCTAACACTTTTTTTGGGGCTTATGTTAGAAGTTATATAATCCAATTTTCCAAGATTAAAGAACATCATCTGTAACCACAAGCCTCTTCACTTTTAATATGATATTACATTCTTATATTATGTTTTTTTGAGAGTTCATTTAAACGTCTCAGACATCGCATGTATATATTTGTGTTTGTGTTTGTGTGTGTGTGAGAGGGAATCCGTGGGATGTGCGTGTGTGGCGGTCAGAGAGGGTTCCCCCCTCAGGGGAATCCGGAAACACTGACGAAGATTTTATAAATATCCCAAGGTTTTTGACGTTTGACATAAAGTCCATCTCCATGGCGACCAGAGGAGAACAGCCAGGGAACGCGTGTGCCGAGGGGGAACCTGGTCCGCTCGTTAAAAAACAAAAACCTGTTCCTGGACCAGCTCGGGTTTTACTGGCAGTGTGTGGTGATTTTTGCACACGGCTGTGAACGCAACGCCCGGAGGGGTGAACCCGCGAGCAAGGCATGCTGGGAAGGCTCTGGGCCAAAGGGGCCGTGTTTGTCACGCTCCTGTGAGACGTGAGTCACTGCCGGGGAGGTGTGTGCGCGCACGTGTGTGTGTGTGTGTGTGTGTGTGTGTGTGTGTGTTCGTGTGTGTGTCCCTCACTCCTGCAGTCTGGCCCCAAATCAGGGGATGGAAAACATGCTCGGGTAGTAAATTTATTGATCCCCATTGGGGAAATTCGTTTGTCACAGCAGTGCAACTATAGCAATATCAATAAATATGGATATAAATAAATATAGATATCAGAGAAAATTCAAAAGGGCAAAGACAACAGCAAGGAGAAGATTAGATAACAGAGTAGAAACAGTGACAAGGGTAAAAATAGAAAAGATATAAATAGGTAATAGGTAAACAAAAAGACAACAAGGATAAAAGTAGGTGACAAAATGAAAACACCAAGGATAAAAATAAATAAACAGGATGAGGACATGGTATGCTGACATTCCTTTGGGCCAAACTGGGTCCAGGACCAAGGTCTACTGATCTGACCTCCGCCTACATTGACAGCTCGGGCGGACCTTCTCACCCATGGTGGGGTCTTCCGTGCCAAAGGGGACAGTCCTTCACCTCCTCTTAGATCTCTGGGGTCCGAAGCTCAAATTTTTTTTAGCTTGTAACCGGAGAGACCCTGACAACTATCAATCAGCACGTTCACCCTCTCATTCACACCTACGATCTTCAGAATCCTCAATGAACCAATGTTTTCGAGCTTTGAGAGGAACCTGGAGAGAACCCTGGCAGAAGAATATGGAGAGAACACAAAGAGGTAGGAGAACATGGACAGAGCACACAAAAAGAACCTAGGCAGGAGAAACTGGAGAACGCAGCCAGAAGAACGTGGCGAACTCAGGTTGGAGAACATGGAGAACCCAGGCAGGAGAACATGGAGAGAGCCCAGGAAGAGGAGCATGGAGAGAACACGCAGAGTTAACTGACTATGATCCTGAAATGATGAATATGTTTCACTTGTTTTTTTACACTTCCAGGTTGCCTGGAAGCTTCTTTCCAGCTTCTCTTCAGTGATCGGTGGCTGACCTTTCCCGTCCGTTCTTGTAGGCCTCTTGTTGTTGTGTGAACACTTTCCCCCCCTGCATTGTCTTGTGAGATGTTCCAGTGAGACGTTCTCCGATTCCCAGTTTCCTGCGCACGTGAGTTCCACGTACCCGTCACCAGTTCGTCTGTGAGTGATTTTTTTTTTTTTCCAGAGGGGGGTCGATTGTGGCCGGACTTGTTTTGTCAACAGGAAATGTGCCAGCTGTCAAGAAGTCCTTAGTCATGGTGCTGCAGAGGACTTACAGGAGGAGGTGAGTCAGCGCAGGTGGAGAGGAAGGGGCGGGGTCAAGGTAAGCCAGGGCGGCGAGCACGACACGACAAACAACAACGGCAAAAGCAAACTGAGCGGAAAGATGTTGCTGCGATGCACACGGCACTGTTGTTTCTCGGGATACATCACAGAGCTAGCTTGTTCACGTTAGGGTCAAAACACTGCTGCAACATGGGGAAGTAAGAAATCTGGTAGTCTTGCTTCGGATCATCTGATATCTGATTTATTGATCCAATTGTCTACAAATCCTGGGTCGTCTTTGCTGGGTTTTGTGCTTTGAGGCGGTTCAGGTATGTTAATCGAAGCTCTTGTCGCGAGTGGAGTCTGGAGATGCAGCACCTGGTTGCGGGGTGCGCTGCCAACAACCTGCTCCTGAACTCCGACAATCCAAAGGAGCTCATCATGGACTCAGGAGGGGGACGGGAAGTACAAATCGGATGGCTGAACGTGTCTCAAGGTTTAAATTCCTGGTGATCCACATCATGGAAGACCTGTCCTTGAACACCAACACCTTCAGGCTTGTCTAGAAGGCTCACCAGCGCCTCCTCTTCCTGAAGACGCTGAGGAAACACCACCTGTTTCCATGAACTTCAACCGCTGTGCGATTGAGAGCATCCTTACCTGCTGTGTTGCAGTCTAGTGAGGGAACTGCTGTGCAAGGCCCTGCGGCGGCTGGTGAAAACCACAGGGACTCCACCTTCATCCATGCTTGCAGCATCCTTGAGTACCCCTCCCACCCTGCTGGTAGACCATTTGCCATCGTGCCCTCCGGCAGGCACTTCAGGAGCTTCTGGACCAAGGCCAGCTGAGTGCGGAAGAGCCACTTCTCCAGAGATGTCTCCTTATTGAACCCCCTGTAATCATCTGGTTAAAAGCTGTTCCATTCTTCTGTGGAGCCCAATGTCACACATGTACACATCCACTCTACATTTATTCATAGTCTCCACCCACAGTGTCTGACTAGCAAGTTCATCGTACTTAAATCTGTATAATATATATTCTTTACAGACTGTATATACTTGGGGTACCTGTTCTGTGGCTAGTTATTGGCTAAGGTTAGTTTAAACAGCTCCAGAACCTGTCCCATGTCCCCTGCAGGAACACAAACAAAATGGACAAGGTCACCGAGGCCCACTGTTCCACAAAGTTCCACTCAGTCAGATCTCAGAATCCATGATGCTGGCAGATAGCCACTAGCCCTGCCCTGTGGATGTCCACCGTCGGCAATAGGCTGCGCTGTGTTTGCTCGTGATTGATCTCATACGTTCCCCATGACGCAGTTCTCTTCAGTGTACCATGCAGCCCTTTGACCTCCGTCATGAGACCTCCTTTCACGTCTGGACACGTAGGTCACACTCTGAGTCCGATGACTCGGCACAGCAGTAGCTGTACACACAGGATTTCCTCGGTCCAGCATGGTTTTCCAACAGCAGGAAACAGTTGAGATCTGTGTTCTTCCAAAAATAGCCTGCTCCTAAAGCTAACTCCTAATGCTCGTATGCAAGCAGCCTTTTAAAAAAAAGAAAATTCTTCAAGATCTGGGATAGCTCAGCGATTCAGAACATTCCACAACATCTGAACAAGACAGGATCTGTCTGGAGTCACATCTTGATGTCTTTCCGCAGTTCCCGCTCTGTGAATTTAAATGACAAAACACCTCTCTCCTCAAGTCCAGACTGATGGGCTTATCTAGATTCAGGCCTGCAGCTTGAGGCAAGATGCAAGATGTCCCAGACTCCGTGTTTTGTCTTGGTTGGCCCGGGCCGGTGGGATCCGGTTATGTAACGATGCTTGTTGAGGCATTTATTTATGCACCAGTCTGATGTCTGGCAACCTCACCCTCTTACTCACTCAAACCACATTAGAGAAAAGGTAAAACTGCAAAAGTTTTCCATTGATGGTCCCGTACCATTAGTTGTCCTTCTGTAAACCCTTGTTGCCAGGCGGAAACGTTGCATAACAACTTGACATGACTTCTATTTACGCAGTGCAATGGGGAAGCTTTATGTAGCGGTATGCTTGCTGGGTGGGTCGGTTGTTGTGGTTCTGGTAGCAAGGCTCAGCCTGTCAACCATATTTGTGGTTGCTACATGTCGGTAGTTCTTGGTCCAGCTGACGCTGACTACTCTCTATTTGGTTACCCCCACTCTCCCCCCAGCCCCTCGAAGAACAGAAGCCGGTACTTCTGTGGAGCAAAGAAGTCCATCCGATTCCACTGAATTTCTTGGCTTCGCTCTTATTTTGACAGGCACGCATTTCAAGAGATGAATTTTGAACATCTCGTTTCACCCAAACAGTTACCTTGCAGGAATCTCACAGAGAAACAAAACCACCGCTTCCAAAGACTTCGGAAAATCCGATGATGTTGTATGTTTCAACTGCTTGAGGTTGGGATGGTTACCTTCTTGGCAAAACTTCATCAAAATGATGCAGAGGAGAAAAATATTACAACTCAGCTTCGTATTAATTGTTCAATTGAGGTATCCTTCCTTTTCTCTGACAATGTCGTGCAAATATTTGGACTTTTTGGAGCAAGGCATGGTTATCAATGTGTAATTACATGTTTAGTTAATATGAAATGAATTTCTAAGAACCTTTCCATAAATCTTGCAACACAAGACATATTCAGGGCTTACTCAGCAGATTTCAAAAAGAAAAGAAAAAAACCCAGTCATTTGTTGGTCATTCTAGTCTTACGACACTTGCGGAGTGAAAACATCGTTTTGACACATTCTACAACGCCAAGGCTGCTTTCCCGGTGTTTCCCTGTCATAGAGGCCGTCACATGCCCGTCAGCCGTCTGCTTCCCCATTCACTTCAAAGGTTCCTCCACTGAGGGAAAAATACCAGCATGGTCATGTCGTGCACTTCCTCTTCCCCTTTGGGCTGCTCCCTTTAGGGGTCTCCTCTTGGTCTCGGTCTTGGTCTTGACCTCCCACCTTGCAGCTCCAACCTTACCGTCCTTCCGCCCAGATCTTCATCGTTCCTCCTCTGTCCGTGTCCAAACCATCTCAGCCTGACTTTATCTCCAGAACATCTAACATGCGCCGCGTCTCTGATTGACCCATTACCGATCCTCTCCATCCTCCTCACTCCCAAAAAGAACCTCTTCATCTTCATCCCTGGCTCCTGTCTTCTCTTCCATGTCTCCAAATATCGGGAGAACCCAGGCAGGAGAAGACGGAGGCGACCCAGCTTGCAGCATAAACAATATAGATGATGAATCAGTGAAATCAATAATATTTACCCTTTCATTGACCCTTTTTTTGCAGCTTTACAGCTTCTCCGGAATCCACCATTTTTTTTCCACACCCGATGACCCTCCGACTGCAGCGCAACTGCTTTAGGAATTTAGAAATTTAGCTTCTGCTTAATTTAGTCATCAGGAAAAGTCATGGTATTATTCACGACACAATCATTGCCATTTCTTGCCAAGACGGAACGTGTGGAACGTTTGAAGGCCCAGAACATGTTGAAACAGTTTTAAAGTGACACTGGAGCTAGTCACATGGCTGAGGACCTTCTCTTACCACAAGGGAAATCTGCGGGATGTTTGGTCGCGGATGATGATCCCGGTAAACACCGAGTGCGACCTTCATGCATCATGGCCGTCCGACATGCCGGACAGACCAAACAGGAAATAAGCAACGATGAATTTTCAAAATATTAGTTCTGCTAGTACACAGCGTTATCAGTTTTTTTCTCCATTTGTTTGACAATTCAGGATGTGTCATAGCGAATAAATTGGTAGACGGATGCTGGACTTGGTGATGCAAGGCAGGAGGTCCAGAGGAAGACCGAAGAAAAGATCTATCGACATAGTGAGAGAGGCTATGAAGATAGTTGGCGTGAGAGATGAGGATCCAGAGAATAGCGTTGGATGGAGAAGGTTGATTCGCCGTGCTGAAAAGAAGATGAAGAGGATGTGTCTGACACACACGTGCGCGACCTCCAAACTCAAGTTCAAGTCTTCTGAGCGAGTGAAACTTTTTCGACGTTCCACAGGAGGGTTCCCCTGGCTGGGTTCTCTCCATGTTCTAATGCTGAAGTCCCCCACCCCCTTACATTTTACAATATACTTAGGGTTCGCCAGGAATGACTCAGGCGCTCAGAAATTGGAGGAAGTAGCTCTAAGTACAAGATATGCTTGTTGACTCCTCAATCAGATCGAATTCCATCCCAGAATGTGTACTTTTGGTTGCTTTTTTAGCCAGCACTTTATTTCCATGTCCTTGACCCCCTCCCCTCCCCCCCCCCGTGAACTGAGGGGGTGGTGCTTTCAGAACATCATTTCCAGACTTATATGGAATGAATGCTATGGAATCCCAAGGGAGCCGTGAGGAAAATGCCAAGTCACAGTTATCAGATGTGTTTTGTTGTGGAGTCACCGGACACCATGACATGAACATCAGCTAATCAGGGAGAGACAAGGTCACTTCCTTGCACCCGAGGGCTTTGTTACCTTCTGATATGCTGGAGGGTTGAACCTCCTCCGTCCCCAACCTCACGCTGAAGATGCTTGATCTCGAATTAGATAACAATAAAATATATATGAATCATGAACATAAAAATCTTATTAGAACAAAAACAATAACATTTATGATAATAGATGTAGTCTCCACGACCCTGACTGCAGGATAAAGATAATGAATTAATGATAGAATGAAAGTTGTAGCCACAGAACTGTAATATTCCGGCAGATATTTATTGGAGGCCTATTATGTATGTTTGTGTGTGTGTGTGTGTGTGTGTGTGTGTGTGTGTTGGCGGGAGGGCACAAGGTGTCAATGTGCTGCCAAACCAATACTTATATACAGGCACTCATTGGACTCATTCATTTATAGCTATAAGGCTAACCCTCCACAGGGATCCCAGGAGCCAATCGTAGCTGATATTGGGGTGAGAGACCTGTGTAGCCCAGTCGGGTGAGCTGTCAATCATCCAACCGTTAGCCCTCTCATTCACACCCACAGACAGTTTAGAGTCGTCAATGAACCTGCTGACACAGAGAAAAGAGCCTCCATACACAGGGATCCAGGTCCACCATCAGAAACAGGAACTCACTGCTAGACATCACGGCTAACCATTGCATCCCCTGCAGCCTCCTCCTTACATAGTCATCATTAAAAGTCATCACTCATAACGCTGATAAGAAGAGCTACACAGGATCAAGAGGAGGGAACTCCAGTCAGAGTTTGGAGTCTTTCCATTCAAGGACTATCACTTGTGAAGTAATTTCCAAACAACACTCATGACAATAGTGTTGAAATCTGGTTAGAGTGTTTTTCTTTAGGAACTGTTAGCACACTCGGTGAATCATTTAGCTGCTACCTCTTTACTGTCACTTCATTTTCTCAGTTAGTTATGCGTTATTTTCGAGCTTGGGTTATTTCAATTTGAACATGACGGTTAGGCTAAAGTAACCAAGCTAACACTAATTTTTTGAGGGATAAAAACTAAGGGATATTAGTTTTTGCACCTTTATGTCCTACCAGGGCAGGAAGGCAGACTATAGGGATGAGTATGCGTTGTGTGTGAAGCTAGCACGCGATTGAGCAAGCCAGTAAAAGACCACTAGCATGGCGTGGGGCTGCTAATAGAGGCAGAACTTCAAGTTTGTCTTTAAGAAAGCGTTCTCTGCAGCAGCACGGTATGCTAATGCAGCGTCCATGTCATGTCGGCATCTGCCTCCTGCGGCAAGCGCGGCTCAGTCCAATTCCCAACTTCCGGAGCCTTTCAGACGGTCGGCCACGGCTGGTGGTGAAACCGCATCTTGCGGCACGTTGACTCGCTCAAGCCAAGCTGATTCATGCAGCACCAAATACTGTCAGGCCACGTCAACTCCTGATGAAAGGTTGATGCAGGCCTGTTTGCCTATTGCTGGCATGTCTTTCTGTTGATTAATTGCCGGAAGCTTCAGCTCATCATGCTTCTCTTGAAGTGACCTTTATCCGTCTGGTTCAAGTGGTCACGTTGCGTGTGCGTAAGCGCTGGCCCATTTAGCCGGATTTTCACGTGAACCTGGTGAATCACAATGACGGGGTAGGTCGGCGACAGATGATCATGACCACTCCCACCGAGACACTCAGTCAGGTGACCCCACCTGCTCCTCCAGGAATAAGGGACTCCTTCCACCAATCCTTCCAGGAGTCACATGCCTCTTTGGCATAGCCCCATTTCTTAGGGCTTGGAGATGACTGAATGGAGCAGGTCCAGTAGCCAAGATGGAATTTGTCAGTATTTCACCCACACTTGCTCCCCATGTAATCATCAAATCTGTGGCGCAAGAACAGAGATTCCCCTCTGGTGCCAGCCCGATCTCCCCTTCAGTTCCCCAACAGCTCAGATAAGGAGTGTTGTGGTTTTTGTAGTTCGCCTGCTCTGCTCTTGCGTGCCTTGGCTGCTGTCATATGCTGCCTGAGATTTTCGCCGCTCATTCTAGCTCACATCTGCTCTGTCCAACACCTCCACCAAACCTCATCTGTTGCTGATTGGTCAGTAGCCTTGATCGCAACGGCTGAAGTATGGAGATGGATGGTATGTCTGCATCTTGTCTCATTTCAAGGGCTTGAAACGCTCTGCGGGGTGGCCTGTTCAGGTGGGCATTAGCCTTGAAACAGTAGCACACCAAAAGAACATGCCCTTGTCAGCTAAATTTCTTGCCTGATGTTTTTGTACACATGCTGAGGTTAGCTGGACACGAACACCAGGGATCAGCTGGTCAGCGTAAAAATACCTTTCCTAAAGCAATGTCATTTAAATAAAACGCTTTGACTCAAACGTAAACGTGCTCAAATCATACTGATTCTGGCTGATTCTGGGATTTTTTCAGGCATGAGCTGCTGATTAATCTTTTTTTTCAGGAACTGCAACCAAACTGCAACTTTTTTTTTTGCCACGCGGTTAAAAAACTGCACATTAACTGATATGGAAATGGATTTCAAAATGTGCTCCACTTTACAGGCGATTAATGTTGAAATTATCGCAATGCAAGACGGTGATGCATAATGAGGTATCCGTCATTAGTCTGTGGGGGGCGGGAGGGCAGGGAGAACTTAGCTAGTTCAAATTGCTCCTGGTGCGTCACCTGACTTGCACATCTGATTTATTGGGGTGAAAAATCCCAATGGTGGGTAAAACGTCACCCATCTCTATTTGCGGGCGACCAAATGGCCATGGACAACAGCGGTTTGCATTTCTTTGTTACCAATGGCAACTAGAATCGTATGCTCAACACTTATAACAAACGCATGTCTGTTCGAAGGAAACTCCGCTGAGGAGCCCCTGCTGTAGGGACGTCTGTGGGTTTATTGTGGGCGTCGCCTTTGCAGAGATTGGAAAAAAGTGTGTGACTCTGGGCAGCAGGCGCTCGGTGAGTCGCGGGATGAGGAATGCTGACCAAATTTGGTGTCTAGGAATTCCGCGATGGGAAATTGAAGCACGGGGTGGTAGATAAGGTATTGTTACAGGGATGCTAATTGTCTAGAAGAAAACTCCAAGTGCCAAATGTGACGCAGAGGTTCCACTGAAAGATCCAGATAGTCCTATGGTAAACATGGACATCTGTGCCAAAAATACGATTTCTCATATTTCCCGAAGACACTCGCCTTCTTGTCTTGGTCTGACAGGGACGTGACGTGGTGCAGATCCTCTGAATGCAGAGGTGCTGGAACACTTTTCAGTTTTTTTTCTTGAATAATTGTTACTTCCGACACAAAGGTCATGTCGTTCTTCATCTCAAGGTCATCCGATGGTAAAGCCACCGCAGAGCATCTTCTTCAGTTAACCCTTTACGCGTCGGTCACCTATCCAGATCGACATTGTGCTTCGCATGCAAATGATCTTGAACAAAGACCTTAAATAACCTCAAGATCACGAGGAAAGTCAGGATAACATTTGGAGGCGGGGTTTTGCCTGGACCGACTGCCATGAACAATTTAGAGCCCTCATTGAACCTGCTTACTGTTTTTGGACACAGTAGGAGAAAGATGGAGAACCTGGAGAGAATCTAGGCAGGAGAACATGGAGGTTCATGAAGCCAGGTCAGGTCATGAAGTTAAGTGTAATGATGTAGTTGCCTCACATTGACTGATTTTTCATCGTAATAATTAGAAGAACAACAACAACAATTTTTCTTTTCCTCTTGGTTTTTCCCTCCAGGGGTCGCCAGAGTGAATTATACTTCCCCGCCGAACCCTATTCTCTGCATCCTCCTCTCTCACACGAACTAACTTCATGCCTCTCTTTCTCTACATCTACAAATCTTCTCTTTGGTCTTCCTCAAGACCTCCTGCTTGGCAGCTGCAATTCCAGCATCCGTCTACCAGTATATTCACTATCCCTCCTCCAAATACATGAGTGAAACATCTCAGTCTGGCTTCTCTGACCTTCTCTCAAAAATATTTAACATGAGCTGTCCCTCTGATGGACTCATTCCTGATCCTATCCATCCTCGTCACTCCTAAAGAGAACCTCAACATCTTAGTCTCTGCAACCTCGAGCTCCGCCTCCTTCTTTTCGTCATTGTCAGTGTTTCTAGACCGTACAGCATCGCTGGTCTCACCACTGTCTTGAACATTTTCCCTTCAATTCTGGCTGATAGTCTTCTATTGAACTGACACTTTTCTCCACCCATTCCAACCTGCTTGAGCCTGTTTCTTAACCTCTTTTCCACACTCTCCGTTGCTCTGGACTGTTGACCAACAGTACTTGAAATCCTCCAACTTCTTGATCTCCACTCCCTGCAGCCTCACCGTTCCACCCGGGTTCCTCTCATGCACACACATATATTCTGTCTTGCTGCGACTAACCTTCATTCCTCTCCTTTCCAGAGCAAACCTCCACCTCTCAAGATTTCCTCAACCTGCTCCCTGCTCTCACTACAGATCACAATGTCATCTGCAAACATCATGGTCCATGGAGATTCCTGTCTAACCTCATCTGTCAGCCTGTCCATCACCACTGCAAACAAGAAAGGGCTCAGAGTCGACCCCTGATGAAGTTCCACCTCCTCCTTGAACTTCTCTGTTACACCTACAGCACACTTCACCACTGTCTCACAGCCAGCATACATGTCCTGCACCAGTCTAACATACTTCTCTGCCACTCCACACTTCCTCATACAATACCAGAGTTCCTCTCTCGGCACCCTGTCGTATGCTTTTTCTAGGCCTAGAAAAGCGCAATGCAGCTCCCTCTAACCTTCTCTGTTCTTCTCTATGAGCATTCTCAGAGCAAATACTACATCTGCATAGTTCTAATAATAAATTCGATTTTATATGAAAACAATATTTGCAACTTGTTTATATTGCTTAATGACTGGACCTTAATGTTCTTTCGGGAGGAAAAACAAAGAGTCACAGATCCCGATATAAAACAAGCTACTGTCCAGTTAGCCAAAAACATGACTGCGCTATTACACACTCTCAGACACATACCGGAGTATGTGTGTGTGTATGTGTGTGTGTGTGTGTGTGTGTGTGTGTGTGTTTGAATGACACAGGGAAAGAGATGAATGGTTTTTCAATGAGCTCTCGTTTGCTTTGGGCACGCTAGGCAGACGGGAGACAGTGTGTTTTTGTGTGTGTGTGTGTGTGTGTGTGTTTGTTGGAAGAGGGCAGCTCTAAAAAGGAAGCCCCTCCAGACAGTGCCAAATGACATCACCATTTGCAAATAACTTCAGCGTGCGTAGGCATGGAGAGGGTGTGAGGGGAGGGGGAGCGAGGGGGCGGAGCTTAAGCCTATAAAAATGTCAGCAGCTCCATTCAGACTCAAAGACTGGAGCAGCAGCTACAGCAGAGAACCAGCCGCTTCATAGAACCTTCATCATTCACCTTCCAGCCACAAGGTAAGAACATCACCCAGCGACCAGGTCCCTCTGATGGCCGGTGCCTTTCCAGACCTTCACCCCTCAACTCTCCATCCACCTTTCTCCGCCGGGCACACACCCACCTCTGCATCACGCATCAGGCCCTCTGGGGCATCGGATGTCTCGATTCCTGCTGATGGAACATCAGCACTGGGATTGCAGAGGAGTGAAGGACGGAGAACCTCAGAACTCCCTTCTTCACTTGGATGGATGGACAGATGGATAGATAGATAGATAGATAGATAGATTGTAGATAGATAGATAGATAGATAGATAGATAGATAGATAGATAGATAGATAGATAGATAGATAGATAGATAGATAGATAGATAGATAGATAGATGGATGAATCCGAATTGGAGGAGAACTTCAGGTCCAGACAAGGTCTGGTCTGGACCTGAAGTACGTCTTGATTTCTGCTGATGGAACATCAGTGCTGGTTTTGTAGAGGAGTGAGGGACGGAGAACCTCAGAACTCCCAGTTCTTCATTTAGACGGACGGATGGACAGATGGATAGACAGATGGTAGATCGATAGACAGACCTTATTAATCCCAGACCGAAATCTATTAATTGGTAATGGATAGTTAGATAGATAGAGAGACAGATAGATAAATCCAGACCAGAGGAGATCTTCAGGTCCAGACCAGACTTGGTCTGCTGGTGCAGGATGGATTCGTTCATTCATTCGCTCTTTCATTCAGAGGAACCGTGCCGTAGTGAGCTCAGCGCTGCAGACTTGCGGCGAGGGGCATGTTTGCTCAGGGCAACGAGGTGCTGTGCAAACAGAGCTGACGTTTGACCCCCTTTCATGGTGGCCGTGCTGCACGCTCACAAAAATACACGCACATGTCGAGTCAGGATGGTGTGAGATGTCTTTGCCGCCACACAGGCGCCAACCAGGTGTTTTTCCCTCAATGAAAGGCGTCTCAAACTGGATTCCCTCCAGACCTCAGGCGACGCCGTGACGCCGTCCTCTTTCTTTTCCCAGGATGTTTTGCGCGTACGTGTTCCTGGCGCTGACCCTGAGCGGCGCGGCTCTGGGCTCCCTGCAGGACAAGCAGACTGACTTCGGCCTGAGGGTCTTCTCCCAGGTGGCCCAGACTGCTGCGGACCAGAACGTGGCGTTGTCCCCCTACGGCGTGTCCTCGGTGCTCGCCATGGCCCACCTGGGGGCCGCAGGGAACACCCGCAAGGCCCTGACGTCGGCGCTCGGATTCAACTTGCATGGTGAGCCAAGATTTCTGGATCAGACGCAACGCAGTGGACAACCCTCTTCTTCTTGCACCTTCTTCCATCAAATCCAGACCAGATGCACCATACTTGTGGCTGCACAATGCTGCTCTCTAGAGGCTCTGAACCCACACTGCAGCCCATCTGTCCTTGAGCAGGGTTTCGAAATTCAGCCCGCTCAGACATTGAGATGCAGTACTGTTTAGACCTTTTCAGGAAAAATAATACAAAAAAAGTCAGCATTCAATGCTGTTAGCTGTTAGCATAAAGTCCTGAGTTCACCAACTAGTACTGATGACTGATATTCATGACACCCCCGTCTCTGCAGAGAGAGGGATGTCCCGGCAGCAGCGTCTCCTGCAGCGGGACCTCCAGAGCGAGGAGGGGGTGGAGATGGCCAGCGGAGTGATGGTAGAGAGGAAGATGAGTCTGGAGAAAGGCTACCGCCGTGCCCTGGCCAAGGCCTTCCAGAGCCACGTCCACCAGGTGGACTTCACCAAGCCGGAGCAGGCCGTCGGGATCATCAATGATTGGGTGTCCGATCACACCGCAGGTACCGCCCGTCCACCGTTCGCCAGTAAGCACCAATGTGCTAGAACCTCCCCACTTATACTTCCTCCTTCCCACCTTTTAGGCGCAATCCACGAGCTCCTGGCGTCTGGATCCCTGACGGCCGAGACCCGCCTGGTCCTCCTGAACGCCTTGCACTTCCAGGCCCTGTGGAAGGTTCCTTTCGACCCCAAGCTGACCAAGGAGCGGATGTTCCACTGCGCCAACGGCACAGACGTTCCCGTGCACATGATGAAACTCATCAACCGCTTCAACTACGGTACGGACCTTCATCCCGAATTGGCCATCGGAGGTTCTGGTCACCTCAAACTTTTAGGACGGACAAGTGTTTTGGCATCACAGCCAGAAGGTTCGAGGTTTCCATTTGGTGGGCAACTGGGTATTCTCCATGCTCTCCATCTTCTTTGGGTTCATTGAAGATTTCAAATTGTCCACTGGTGGGGACAGAGACTCATTCTGTGATTGGCAGATGACCCAAGTAGTAAGATGTCTGAACGCAACTGCTCCACCCTCGTCCTTTGCATGTTCCTTTGCTAAACATCTCACCACCTCCTCAACCCGCAGGTGAGTTTGTGACGGCAGATGGCGTGGACTACGACGTCATGGAGGTCCCTTATGAGGGCGACACACTGAGCATGCTCCTGGTGTCGCCCTTTGAGCCCGACGTGCCACTGAGCATGCTCAGTGCCGACCTGACAAGCCAGAAGATCAAGCAGTGGAGGGCGGGGATGCGGAACTCCAAGAAGCAGCTCGCCATGCCCAGGTGGGAGGACGCCCCGAAGTACTGATACAATTCTATGCATGAAGCATATGTTGTATTTTGAATATGCTTACTTAGCTTCCGGGTTCACCTGATGGGTCTGTGTCCAGGTTTACCCTGAGCTCTGAGGTGAATCTCAAGACGGCGCTCCAGAGAATGGGCCTCGGGGAGATGTTCAACCTGGCCACCGCCAACTTCAAACGCATTACCCGTGAGTACAGCTCTCGGGCGACTGGAGGTGCATGCCGATACGAACGGGATGAGACGGGCGTGCAGGTCATCTTCTCGCGGCGAAGCTCCCGGATACCCTCTGCATCGAGGTTGTGACACGCAACCTCTGTTTTTCTGTCCCGCAGCCGACGAGAGCCTGTGCCTGTCCAAGGTCCTGCAGAAGGTGACGATCGAGGTGAACGAGCAGGGCACCAAAGGCGCCGCAGCGACAGGTGGGGCTCCAGACACGCACACACACACACACACACACACACACACACACACACTCACGCCCCAATACACACATGCAGAAGTACGAGCGCTGACCTTTGACCCCAACCCCTCCAGCTGCCGTGATGTTTTCTCGGAGTGGCCCCGAGGATATCACCCTGGACCGGCCTTTCCTCTTCCTGATCCAGCACAAACCCACAGGTGAGGCCAAGACCCCCGCCCTCACCCCTCACCTCTCCACCCTTGGCCTTTCACGTTTGAAAAAACTAGCGTTGCCTTACCTCCACCCCTCCTGTCCCCCCACCTCCAGGTTCCATCCTCTTCATGGGCCATTTCAACCATCCAGCTCAGCAGTGATCGTGAAGACCAGCCTCGTCTTCATACCACTGTGTCTGACTACTGCTGCCCATCCACGTGTGTGTGCGAGTGTGTGTACGTGTGTTATACTGTTGATTATTTATTTCTCACTGAATGGGTTAATGAGGTTGTGTGATGGACAGAGACGTGATGGACTGGAGATCTTCATCACCCGAGGAGATGTTCATAGTACTTCTGTTGCATTTTACCAGTATTATCAAGTTGCATTTGTACTTCTGGGAGTATTTATATTTATTAAAATACTATGTTTTACAAACCTGCTGTTTTTCATCCATGGAGTCTGCTTGGGGTTTAGATGCTCAATGTTCTCCTGTCTGGGTCTCCACATTTTCTCCTGTCTGGGTTCTCCATATGTTCTCCTGCCTGGTTTCTCCCCATGTTCTCCTGTCTGGGTTCTCTCTATGTTCCCCGGCCTGGGTTCTCTCTGTGTCTTCTCTCCATGTTCTCCTGCCTGAACATGAAGACAACCCAGCCTTGGGTGGGGGGGAACCTTGAGTTTGGAACCCAGTGAGAACCCTTTAGAAAAAAATCCAGATGAGACAAGCAGGGATGGGCTTGGGTAGTTTTCAGGAGGAAACATCTCATCGTGTGGAATGTTTGATCTCCTGCCTCCTCCTTCTGATGTTCTTCAGAAGCTGAACAAGAACCACCTCAGTCTCCAGCCCAGGTTCCCTCACCGCCTCCAGATAGGAAATATATATTTATTTACGTTTGTTAAGATGAGAAGTCCCTCCTGGACATCCATTGCAGCCTGGTGATGTTCTGGGATGGCAATCCAGTCTGAAAGTCCTCCGCCCTCAGAAGAGGAAGACGAGAAGGAGGACGTGATCCCACTTTTGAACGTGCATGTTGGACTTCAACCGGAGACTCGATTTACGGGCGGGTTTATTGAGTCAAAGCTGCTCCGATGTATCTCCTCCACGAGGGGGCGCTAGAGACACACAGCCTCTGACTGGAGATACCAGCTGAGAACTCAGATCCTCAAATATACAATATGTCTTTCAGAACGTCCAACTGCTCACAGAGCAAACAAAGGAGGCGAGAATAGCTTAGCTTAGCATAATCTTTCACGACTTCAGATATATGTGGTTCCAACAAAGCCGGACGCGGTTTGACGGCAAATATTGATTCGTTGGAATTTTTCTTTGAGAAAGATGAGAGCATACGTTTTATCAATATATTGATTACAGTGTACGTGGAAATACTGAACTGTTGAGGCACGAATTATATCGATCGTTTGTCGCGAGGCCCCTGAGAGTGAGTGAGGGGGGATCACAATCAGAATCGGAGATACTTTATTCATCCCTGTGGAAATTATGTGATCCCAGATGTTCTACACAGACAGAAAAAACATCACTAAGATGAACAGAAATATATAAATAAAGGCAATAAAAGACAAGTGGTATCAAGTTCAAGTCCAAGTCGTGGATTCACCCCGTCATATGCAATCGATATTTTTGTTTTTGCCGGCGCACAGTTTCCTTATTGTGTTCATCTATCGGCTAATATGTTGAAGAGTGAAGGATTAAAAAATGCGAGTTTCACAAGTCTTCTCTGTCAAGTTGAGATAAATGATAACGAAGGAGGGGGGGGGTATAAACTTTGCTGAAACAGGAAGTTGATTGTCTGAGAGTGTGTGTGTGTGTGTGTGTGTGTGTGTGTGTGTGCGCGCAATCGCAAGTGACGTGTTCCGCCCGCTATCTCGCGTCCGGCGTTGTCGTTTTCAGTCACCGGAAGCGCAAACACACCACACCTGTGAACGCGGCGCCCTCACTCGCGGGCTTTTTATTGAATGTCCTTTTTATTTTATTTTGAAGCCTCAGAACCGGTGGACCGGAAGCGCTCCGCACCGCTACTGCCGCCAACTTCACGACGGCTAAGTTAATCCCCGTGCACAGCCGGCGGTGGGAAAACAAACAAAAAAAAAAAAAAAACAACCGCGGCGGGGCTTTCGCGACGCGCACGGCGACGCACAGAAACGGCAGCGGGGTTTCTCGGGACAGGAAAAGGGGGGCGGCTAGGAGCGGCTGTTACTCCCCCCCCCCCCCTCCGGAGAAGGAGGCGGCGTGGGAGGCGTTCGGATCTGAAGCCGCACTTTGCGCCGAGCTCCGACAGCGCGAGCGTCACTTCACGGTTCGGACGCAGCCGTCCACAGACGCGCACCTGAACATGGCGTCCACCACCTGCACGCGATTCACCGACGAGTACCAGCTCTACGAGGAGCTCGGGAAGTAAGTTCTTCCTCTTCTTTGACGTGATTGAGTTGTGTACTTCGAGGACTCCATCCCCGCCAGGACGCGCCCGCGCTTTACCTGTGCGCGCCGGCTCAGGTGGAAGTGCGCAAGGGCGCGGGTGAGAGGAGGCGCGCCCCCGCGGGGGAGCCTCGGTCCCCCCCCCCCGAAAGTGCGTCTCGCCGGCGTCTCGTCTTAGACATAAAGTCCGTTCGTCCGAGAAGCCGCGCAGGCTTTTATTTTCGCAACTTCCGGTTTGCTCCAGAAGCTCGTTTTTTACATGAAAATCCATGTTATTATTATTATTATTATTATTATTATTATTATTATTATTGTAAACTATGGCTCTGTTGCCCCCTCAGTTTTTCTCTGAATGCATTGGATTTCAATTACAACTTTAAAACTGGCAAACAGTAAGTAGGAGTTTGTGTATAATAAAGGCTTGAATTAGACTACATCTGTTTTCATGAGACTGATGTTTGTTGAAGGACCGGCAGGTCAGTCCGGTATTGATGAATGAGGTTATCTTATCAGCTCGCAAAATCACCTGACCTTTGACCTCAGGGAGTGGGGGTAGGGTGGGGTGGCGGTCTGTCTCGGATTTATGCCACCTGGGTTTCCACCTCCTGCGCGTCCCCAAGCGTGTCCTCTTCTTGGATGTCTGAGAGCAATTTAAAACGTGTCTGTTGTTCTACATACCTACGGCGGGGGTTGGGTGGTGTGTGTGTTTGTGTGTGTGTATTGGGGGTTGTTGTTGTGGCCATCTGTGCATGGCGGTTTATTCCAGCTGCGAATCCTGGAGGTGCGAGGGTTGAAGTCCTACTCAGACGAAGGCAGACGTGGTGTTCCGTCTATGCAGATGATGCGATGATGAATCCTCCATCCTCCTCTTCGTCTTTGAAAGCATTGCTTTGGCAAATCTTCACCTTCATCTGAGACGCCGCCTGCAGGGACAGGAATGTCAGAGGGTGTCAGACCCCCGTGGAGCTTTTCCAGGTCCTCCAAGCTTATATCCTGGGTTATTACTCCATTGTAACCTTCACAAACTCCTCCATGTGAAGTTCTACAGAAGACCTGTTGAAAATTATGACCCGGCGTCTTCTGGCTGGAGGACGCTCAGATGTTTAGTGAGGTGGACTGAAGACTTCAATTCTGGTTCAAATTCAACTGTGGGTTCTCGCCATGGATTTTCTAAATGTCCTCCAGCTTGGTTCTCCCCAGGTTCTCCCTTTTGGGTTTCATTCTGTGTGCTCTCTCCATGTTCTCCCGCCTGGGTTCTTTCCATGATCTGCTACCGGGGACGTCTCTGGGTTTTCCCGTCTGGGTTCTTTCTATGTTCTCCTACCTCGCTTCTCTCCGTGTTCTTCTTCCTGGGCATGTTCTCCATCCTCCTCCCACAGTCCAAAAACAGTCAGCAGTGTCATGGAAGGCTGTAAATTGTCCGAATGAATGAGAGGATGAATGGCTGGATGTCTGTGACCGACGGATAACGCGGTGATTGACAGCGCTCGTCCCTCCATTGGGCACGAGCACGGTGGTGGTGGTGGTCCTCAGGACGGGCTATGAGGGCAGGAGGTGGAGGAGCCGTGATGGTCAGGATGTCCGTTTCAATTGGATGGGGGAGGTCCATCGGGGTCCAAGCAAATAAATACCATAGTCCAGCTGATGGCGTCAGATGTGGTGTCCTCTTGGAGCTGCTCCTCTTCAGCTGACATTTGGATCCACATCCAAATGCAGCAGATGATTCGCCCCCTCCCACCTCTTTGAGGAGGAACATTTCGAAGTTCCGCAGAGAAAGTAACACGCTATTTACCTCTGACATTTCACATATGTGGGCGGCGCGGCGGTGAACTGTTTAGTGCTTGCGGCTCACAGTCGCAAGGTCTCTCTGTGTGGAGTCTCCATGTTCTCCTTGTGTCTGCGTGGGGATCCTCCGTGTTCTCCTGGTTCCCCCCACAGCAGAGAAACATGCAGGAGGTTCCGTGGACACTCTAGATTCTCCAGAAGTGAGAATGAGAGGGTGAACGATTGAATGTCTCCATATGATGTGTGAATGAGAGGGTGAATTGTTGTACGTCTCTACATATCTGCAGGAAAAGCAGTTATAGATATTGAATGAATGAATGAATGAATAGGAAATTATTTTGAAGAAACGTAAACAAAACAAGAAAAATGTCACAAATTAGCAATAAACAAAGAACCCCATTGTCTGAGTTAAATGCATGTTCTACCCTAACACGCGTTAGAACTCTAACACGATCTACCGTAACACATTTTCTACTCCTAACACATGTTCTCCCCCTAATACATGTTCTAACTCTTACACATGTTCTACCCCTAATGCATGGTCTCCCGTAACACATGTTCTACCCCATATACATGTTCTGCCCTAACATGTGTTAGAACTCTAACATGTTCTACCCTAACGCACATTCCATTCCTAACACATTTCTACCCCTTACGCATGCGCTAACTCTTACACATGTTCTCCCCTAACACCTTTTACCCCAAACACATGTTCTACCCCTAACATGTTCTGCCCTAACACATGTTCTACCCCGAATACTTGTTCTACCCCAACACATGTTCTACCCCGAACGCGTTCTACGCCGAATACATTTTCTGCTCCAACACATAATCTAACGCTGACAAATGATCTACTACCTGATTCATATTCTACCCCGACTAACAAGTGCTCCTACAGTGATACATGTTGTAACCAGTAACACAGGCTTTACCTCCAACACATGTTCCACCTGTAACACAAGTTGGTTCAACATTTAGGGTGCGGAGTTCAGCCCTCTCCTGGTTCTCCTGGGGCTCTCCATCTTCCACCCACTTTCCAAAGCCAGTCAGCAGGTTCAGTGACGAGAGTGAAGGATTGGATGTCTGTAAGTGTGGCCCCTGTGATTGTTGCCGGACACGTGACGTGGATCATGAGTGAATGGTCTTTTTTTCATCACCATACCAACAGACATAGCAATCACAGTCTTGGGATGTGCATAAACTCCCACTCTCACATGGTTTCCAATGATGGACATGGTCTTCTAGTGATGTTGAGGAATCATATGGTCATCCATGGCTAAGACGGTGGATCTGCCAGAACCAACCATTTCATGTTCCGTTCACTCCGGACAGTGGAATATGATTTTATAAATGTGTTGAAACAGAACATCTGTGTTCCACAGGGGTGCTTTCTCCGTGGTGAGGAGGTGCATGAAGATCTCCACAGGGCAGGAATACGCCGCCAAAATCATCAATACTAAGAAGCTCTCCGCCAGGGGTGAGTCAACTTTTCTTTGGACTTCATGCAGTTGTGGTTGGAGTTCTTAAAGCTTTCAACGCGTTCCCAAACCGCCTGTCTGCTCGTGCCTTCAGGCTCAATCAGGAAAAGCAGGATTTGGTTCAGGCTCCCCCCAAAAAAATGCAAGCAGCAAATTTGTTGTGGGTTTGGTGACCCACTGAGGGAGATGTAGCCAGGACTGAGTCCCGACCTGGTTGCCTCGGTTCCCGATCTCATGAAAGGGGGATCGGGAACGCTCAGGGAGTCAATCAGGACATGACAGTCTCGGGTTTCCCAGAGGTGAAAGATGACTTGCTGGGGAAATTACCTGAACTCAAGTGCAGGATATTTTGTCTTGGCAATGAATGAATGGAACACAACTCAGAATCTGTGGAAATCTGAGTCCTGGGATATTCCACTCTTGGTATTCGAGCCTCTCAACTTGAAGTGGTTTGTGGCTCCAGACCAGAAAAGCTGCAGGCCATGTTCTAAAACAAGGGCTTGAGTACCTCCCAGCAGCCCTTCAGCGTTCAGGATTCATGTGTTCATTTATCAGTTATTGGTTTTAACACCCGTGAAACATGTTTGCGTACAGAATGTGACGACCATTAAGAATTCACAGTTCCATCAACTGATCACCCGATGGTCCGAGTTTGAAATGGTCATTCTGTAGCTATGTCGCTCATAAATCACTTCTTCCATGTTTCCTGTGTTGCATCGCAAAGAAGATCTAGGTGTTCCCTTAACTTCAGCCAATAAGCTAACAAATGTTTGTACCCTCAAGATGGACTCGGGGGGCGGGGTGTGTGTGAAGGAGTAAATACAAGACATCATTTTGCACACCGGTCTGTCCTCCGCACATTGTGCCAGCTGTATGAGCTTCCCTTCATACTCTGTTGAAACTGCCCAAACCGTGATTTATTTGCAGCAACAGAACCAAATGCCAGGGAGCATCTTTCTTTCCTCAGTGCATCTTCACATCGCCGTGGCAGCTGCGGCGGTGACCAACAATCTGCTCACTTGTGCACTGATGCTCCTTCCACACTCGTGTTGCACATCCCATGAGGCCATCCTGACATAGACTTCAGTGCATCAGATGAATACAAGTTTGTTTTCTTTGATTCCTTTGGTATATTTTAGTCGTCCTTCTTCTTTTCCTTTCGGCTTTTCCCCTCAGGGGTCGTCACAGCGAATCAACCTTCTCCATCTAACCCTATTCTCTTTATCCTCTTCTCTCACGCCAACTACCTTCATGTCCTCTCTCATGACGTCCATAAATCTTCTCTTCGGTCTTCCTCTCGAACCCCTGCCTGGCATCTCCAATTCCAGCATCCGTCTACCGATATAGTCCCTATCCCTCCTCTGTCCATGACCCAACCATCTCAGTCTGGCTTCTCTGACCTTCTCTCCAAAACATCTAACATGAGCTGTCCCCCTGATGGACTCATTCCTGATCCATCGATCCATCCTCATCACTCCTAAAGAGAACCTAAACATCTTCATCTCTGCTACCTCCAGCTCTGCCTCCTGTCTGTTGTTCACTGTCTCCAAACCATACACAGCATCACTGGTCTCACCACTGTTTTGTAAACCTTTCCTTTCATTCTAGATGAAATTCTTCTGTCACATAGAACCGCTGAAACTTTTGTGATACTAAATAGACTCCGCCTCCTCGCCCTTCATACAGCTTGCCTTCTGTGAGTTACTCAAATTTAAACAAGCCCCCCCCCCCCCCCCCCCCCCCCCCCCCCCCCCCCCCCCCCCACCGCGAACAACAAACACACACACAACACAACATCCATTTAAAAAA
>CAAKHD010004485.1:0-17500 GCA_901007705.1 Fistularia tabacaria
ACAACGCCCCCGGGGGAGGGGAGTGCGTCACCCCCTACTTGCCGCCGGCCCATAATAACAAAAAAACGGCTTGCTCCACCCCCCCCCCCCCCCCCCCCCCACACACACACACACACACACACACACACACCAGAAAATAAGAGAGTGGGAAAGCTTCATTTTGCATATAAACCAGCTTGTCATTATATAATTTCTGGGCCAGGGAAAATTCTGCAGGAATGGCTGTTGGAAACCTATAGCTGGAGCTCGGTTGCGGGGCCAACATTTGCCTTTGCTTCGTGTCAAGACCTGCACCGGCAGCATGCCGGTGCCAAGGCACCTCTCATGCCAGAGCAGGATTGAGGATCACTAATCACGACGAGGAATTCTAGACTAAGACCGAACCAGTCAGACTTGGTGAGACCGCCTATTAAAAACAAAGCTGGCTGTTGTGCTTTAATGGGATGACTGATTGAATTCAACATCCATTTCCCACCCGCGGTGTCCTCATCTCCTTCCTGCTCCTCGACCAATCATGAGTGACCTTACTGCGCTAACGCGGAGCCTGGCGGGTGTTGTAAGTAAGTAGGACCGTATTTCCTCCCCGGTTTTCAACCCAAAGTTGTCAAAAGTCACCCACCGTGTCCGAGTGCAGGTCCTGCTGCTGGCACAGCCGGTACAGAAACGAAGTTTGCTCTTTGAGGAGCGTCTGCCGCGTCGTGAGGAACACCGTGCCGCCGACGTTCAGCCGAACCCACTTTCCGTTATTCCCCCCGGCAGGGTTGATGACCGAGCCGTTACCGATGCCGTGCGACGCCGCTCCGCCGGGCTCCGCGGCGCCGGAGGTGGCAGGGGTCGCGCTCTCTCCCGCCTCGCTGTCTTTGTTGTTGTTGTTATTGTTGTTGTTGTTGCTGTTGTGATGGCAGCCGTGGCGCGTCGCCTCCCGTTGCTCCTCCGCCGTCGTTGCCATTTGGAAACAGCCTCTTGCCAGCCAGTGCCTCCCGAGCGCGGGCGTCCGACCGTCTCTCGGCTCGCTCTCCGGTTACCGAGCGAACACGAGGCCCCGCCCACAGGCAGCATGAGTGGGCGTGGCCTCTTGGGTGGGTGGGCGCTGGCGCGGTGCATTGTGGGTATTGTAGGCTTTTGACCGACCGCGTAAACGTCGCTCCAAAAAACCCAAGTATATGGCCTCATATACTGAGAAATGTTATGAGAAAGGAAAACATTTGTAAGATATAAACACAGATGAAACATGTAATTAACGGCAATTTCCATTTTAGTATATATCAGTCAAATGTAAGAAGTTTCTCTCCAAGTGATGGCTCCTTTCACAGAATACCTGAACTGCTTCACTTCTTACATGAGCTGTGAGAAATTCTTTTTCAGTGCTTATTAAAGACAGGTTGGTCAGTCGCACCGGTGACATAGATAGAAGATTCAATTCAACATTCAAAGTGTTTATTGTCTTGTCAAGAGTTTGGGAACGTGTTTGCCTTGACGATGCCATTCTTATTTTGCCATCCACAGTGAAGGCATGTACGGTAGATACTAAACAGGTTACTGCAGATATATCCGCGTTGCCGAAAAGTTAGCTGTAGAGTGGAGATGTTCACTCTCGGGAAGAAGACTTCAAATATATTTTTTATTTATTTCAGTTTTGAAAATGACCTTTCGAAGCTTGCTACTGAAAATGCGACTGTGTGCAGTAATCTATTTGAAACACAGTCAAAAACATGCCATGTAAATAATTGATTAAATCACCAAAAAATATGTTGCACCATTTCTACAACTATTCACTGACCTCAGTGGGCAAGAGAATTATTCTAGATTCGCAACAGCTGAAGAAAAGACGAGTTATGATTCAAGGAAAGGCTGGAACAAACAGCCACGTCTGCTCGTTGCTTTGGATGGTTGCACAGCATACATAATGCACGTATGTGTTGGGGGGTCGGGAGAAGAAAAGTTTTTCTCTAGACAGAAGGGGGACTCCATGTCAAAGGAATAAGAGGCTAACAACTGCCTCTGCAGTGTGGTGAGGTTCAAAAAACGAATTTATCACTGTTGAAATTTTTGTAGAATTGCATTCACATTTCCTTCTCTAATTGAATGCCCCCATCCAATGGATGCCCGGGGCCAACGCACCAAAATTTTAATTTTCTCGTCAAAATTCCACTCAAGCAGATGAACATTTACTCCTTTTTGCAAATCTATTATCCAAAAGGGTCAAAACGAACTTGTGGCAAAAAGTAAAAAACTTTGAAAGATACAAGCACACCAGAAGATATCAGTTTCAATAGAAAACAATATAAAACACCACTAAACAAGTGTTACTGTAATCCAAAAATTGTTCCCATAGCTGTGGTCCTGAGCCTGCTGTCGCTGGGTGTGCAGCAATTTAGTACAGCTTGTCTGTTTTGTCTCACAGATATATCTTTAAGAAATGAATCACTGAAAAGAAGGTCAAAGTTGCTGCCTACAAACCTTTAATTTATTGTATTCAAACATAAATTCTTTCCATGGAAATGGCAGAAGATATCGTATTTATGAAATTTAATGGTGAAGCAATAAAAAAACAGTAAATGTGGTCTTATTTAAATTTTAAAGGGTTGCGAAGTAATCAAACTGTCAAACATCCCCAAAATGTTGTGAAGTTGAATATGAGAGGCATGTGAACCGAGAGGTTAATCCAGTTGCCGAATCATGAACATGATTTAATACATTTTTATGCAGTAGCTTATCTGTTGGAACAGCGGGTGAAGAAGTTCAGATCGTTTGTAAAAATATTTAAACCCCGGGTGAGGGGTTCTTTCTGTGAGATGCTTGTGGCGAGAAAAAAAAAGAAGTTTGAGTGTTCTCACACACTATATACTCCAGAGAGGGAGGGAAAACCCAGGTGTTACTTAATTCTGAATACTACTACTTTTGAAGAAGTGTCTGCGTGACAGCCGGTAGGGGGGTGAGATATGGCTCCAAAGCTTCACATGTAACCATTAATGTCATTATGAATGTATGTCATTGAAACCCAAAAAAGTCTCAACAATTTGATGTTCACAGCTTGATGATACTTGAAATGGGTTTTAAGAAGGAATTCCGTTTGAGAGTTTGAGATTTCCTGCGGGGAGATGTGTTTGGTTGGTTGCATTTCATTTTCAGGTAATATTTGTGTTCACTCACGGACTCTGGCAATGACAGCGAATGCATCATCATGCACCTGAAGTCATTGGAGGGCCGGCAAGAGATGAGCGATGTTCCTTTGACTTGAAGACTTATGAAGCTCAGAATACTCGACAGATGGGAGGGTTCTAAAATTAGTAGACTGAGGGATGGAGATGAATAGCTGGCTGCAGCACCACCCGGCAGTTTGAGGTGTGGATGATAAAACGGCGAGTTTCCAAATCAAGGGAGTGTTTTTGAGCAGGTGGTAAAAATCGAGGAGTCGGATTTTGTTGCAGGTGAGGAGACAGCGGTTTGAGGGTTGCAACACCATTTTTAGGACCCTGCTTTCCTGCAAAATTTACACGCTATCGTACCAATGACACTTGTTTTTAATCCTTTTAAACTTGCTTTTTACACCTATGTATATTTTTGTTAGTTTGTGTTTACTTTTTGTGTGAATTTAAACACAATATCACCCAGTATTGTAGATCAGTAGGTAGCATAAATCATCTCAACGCCGAGTTTAGAACTGTCTGGTCTGCCTCAGCAACAACCAACGAACAGACAGAAAAAGGTTGAATTTGCATCAGAGACTCTAGATAACTCCTGACCTGATCAAGACTCTCCCTTTCAAAGCTTAGACATCATGGAAAAGAGAGAGAGATCCTGACTTGGCCGAGAAAAACTAACCCAATTCCTCGACCAAGGCGAGGATCTTGGTGCTTCATCCAGACTTGTCGTCCTTCAGAGGGGGGAAGAACAGTGGGTGACAACCCGCATAGCGACCATCATTCCTGATGCAGAGAGAAATGACACGAAGAGAAATGTAATAGAGGTAATTTGTCAAAATCCAAAGATGCTTTTCTTTCTGGAAAAGAGGGGCGCGCTGCTCCAAGATTCCTCACAGAGACACCAAAACAAAGAACAAGATTTATGGTCAGTGAAATGTCAGCAATTTGGTGACCATGGGGACAGCAACACAACCAAACAAACAGAAAAAGACCGACTTCTCTTGAAATACTTGCTAAAAATGCTCGTAGAATATGAGAGTTCTACCCCCACATTCAGGCCTCAGGATTTGAGACAACCAGTCAGCTTTTTATTTGTTTCCATGGGACTTGAATCTTCCAAATTTGGAAGTCTCATTAAAATTGTGGTTTAAGACATTTTAGAGAACTTTAAACACTTCTAAACTGCAGACTGAGAACACATCCCAGGCTTTCATTACTCTACATGGGTGAAAAACGTTAGAGTTGAAAAAAAAAGAGTTGAACCAATGGGTGGTCCATCATTACTTAAATGGTGACACCTAAGTTGTACTTGTCAACACTGCTATTTGAGAAACACATGCATTATCAGATGTGTCAGTCGCCATCAGTTAAGAGAACCGAGGATCGTGGACGTCTCTGTGCTGATGACTCGTTGGCACTTCTTAAGGCTTGATAAACCAAACTTTTTCCCCCTGTAACGGCAGCCAGCAATCAAACAACCTTTCTTTGGAGAAACCAATTGTAAATTCTTTATTTTATTAACATGAGAACACAGCAAACTTTCTGACTTTTCAAAGTTAACACGTGATTGGGTGTCTTTCCAGTGTGTTTAATTATGGAGGAAAAAAACATGGCCTCTGGCATGTGAATGCTGCTGTACAAGTGTCTTCATTGTATTTAAAAAATGTGCAATGCACAGGCAGTGAAATCTCTTATTATGCGCTATTGTGAGACACACAACTCAATCAAACGGTTCATGTCAAACCAAATCCTGCGCTACATCTGCTGGAGGTGCTGTTAGCCAGTCAAAATGAGAACAGAAAGCAGAGACCCGTAAAAGCAAACTCACACAAGAAAAGTTTGATCGCCACCCACACATATTTCCTCTGGGCAAGTCAGACACAGATGAAAGTTTATCCGTAAAATCAATGGAATTTGTCTGATGAACCGTGATATTGCCCAACAAACAATTGCTGTGATGCCAGAAAACATCTGAACTCTTTACTGTGTTTTTCTGCTTCACATGCGCTTTTAGGAGCCTCAGCCTTGCGGCAGCAAGGCTAATGGAAAGGTGAGAATAAAAGAGGATAAAAGAGCTGTGTTAAGCTAATAAGCTTGCTGTGTTGGACACATTAATCGGGTAAGATAGTATTAGAAAAGATGGCTTTACAAACATATGGGGAATGAGAGATTATTTTCAGCATTCGACCACTCACTCTCCTACTTGCACAGAATTTCTGCAACGTCAAGAGGACAGGCCTGTGGGTGAATCACTGCGGTGAGACATCTTAGAAAAGTCCACTGGCCGTCTCTAGAATGTTTACGTAAACATTACCTTTCATGCAGAAGATGGCATTTTAAATCAAAAATTAATATCATCCTGATGGAGGTACAAAAACGATATACGTATCTAACCGTTGTCAATGCAGGAAAACACTGGATTCACTAAAAGACAATTGTTTTGAATGAATCTGCAAAAAAAAAATACAATTTTATGCTTGCCGGTGTGGATCGGCATTCTCTTCTCTTTTCCTGAACATCACTGGTTTTTACCTGAATCTAACAAGCAGTAGTTGAAGCACTAGTTGCCTTAGATGGAGCCTTACAACAGTCCTGAGACAACTGAGAGAAAATACAGGGTCCTGACAATGCGATGTTCTGATGAGATGTGTTATGCTTGTTTTAGAACAAATCATTATGTTTCCCTGTTCTTAACCAAGTTGTATTGTTTTTGCTTGGATGCAGATATAAAAAAAACAAAGGTCACAGGACTGGGGTGTAGAAACTGCTGTCCTCTTGTCTACAGTGACCTAATACAGGAGGATTAGGAAGAAGACAAGAAATTCTTCATTACTGACCTGCTGGCCGTGACTACAGTTTAAGTCAGAACTGCATGGAAATATTTTTAAGAATACAGCTTCCCCCTAATTGCGTGTAATGTTTTCCGGTATGAAATCTTATGAACCATTTAATGAGAGCGTATTAGTTACCGTCACAATACCTTTTGTTGTGTTTAATTGTTCCGAGAAGCCACATCGGTGGGAGGGTGAGCCGGCATGCACCAATGCTGATCATAAAACACCAATGTCGAATTTATTCGCTCCTTCCTGGGTAATGACCTGTGTCACGGCTCTCTTATTAAGGCCTGTTAAGTTAAAATTCCCCTGGGGGCTTTTATATGATATGTGAGAACATTGTAAAAAGGTTTTGATCTATTTAAAAACATGTCTCAAGTCTTGAACCAAGAGGAGTGGTGGACACGCAATTGTGTCTCTTGTGGTTTTAATATGTTTATTTTGTTCTTGTTTAGAAAGGCTGGTGGCAAAGGGGGTTTTATGGCCTAATAGACATTTATCCAGAGACGTAAACATTCCAGTGTGAGTCAAGGTTAAATTGATTTTCTTGTTCAAACTTGAAAAAAAAAAAAAATCACTTACTTCTACATGCTTCAAAATCACATATTTTATGAGGATGGAGATCTTTTAGCATTTCGACATTTTAGAGGCCAGATACAAAATATTACAACTCCGCAGAGCACTCCATTCTCTGTGTTTGGCTCCGTCAAAATGAGCAAACAGAACTCGGTATCCATTCAGTTCTATGATTTTTGGAATTGCACAGCTCTAGATAAACCATAATATTTTTTCAAAATAAAATGTGATATTTCCACTGTTGATTTCTGCTTAAATAGCAGGTGACTACAGATTGTGATTGCCAATATAGGAAAGGGCAAGGAAATAATGTTTTGATTGTATGATCTGTCGAATTTCCTTCAAAATGTTCGGATAGTTTTACCAATCTTATTATGGCTTTTATTATTACTGTACAGACTATATTTCTAATTGGAAAAATATTGCAGGTTAATGAGCAGGTCATTGTTTACAATTTTATATCTGAATAATCATGACCAGCCTCATACATATCTTTCGGAATAATAAAAACTAATTGACATGTAATTAGAATGGCTAATGGCAACATCAACAAAAAAATGCCCTTGTGACCATGGAAATAATTAATTTTACTTTTAAGGAAAGAAGGTATATTAATGTTATGTTGTTTTGTTGTTGTTATAGTAATTTGTCAACTTAGTTAATTTGTTCTGATCTGCATTCTGCCTTTCATGGAGTTCAGATAATTTCAGTTATCTCCAGCGTCTCAACATGAGCTGAAATGTATATTATAGGATTGTAAACAATTCAGTTTAGTGTATATTGTATATATATATATATCCTGTTTTCTTTTCTTTTCCCTCTATTGTTGCTGCTGCAACACCCGAATTTCCCCTATGGGGATCAATAAAGTATTATCTTATCTTATCTTATCTTAGTTTGTATACAGTTAAACCAATAGATTTTCCCTTCACATTTCTATGAAATGGTTTAAATAGAGGAAAACATATATAAAACAGATATGGGAGGATGCTTACTGACACTTTGTTTTTCCTTCAGCTATAAACATGGATATGTTTATGTCTAGATCCCAATTGCAATCTGCTGCTCTATAAAAACCACTGGGTAAAGCAAGAAAAGTTTTTTTGCATCAACAACGACACTTAAACATTCCCCGTTATTCATGGCGGCGGCAGCGTTGGTTGCATGGTAACGAAAGTGAAGTTGTACTTGTCTGGAAGACCCTGATGAGGCGTGAGGTTGAACGATTCCCATGAGAAGGGTTGTAGCCCTCCTTGTGTCGTGGGGCCGCTTATTGCCTCCGTGACCAGCTGGAGAGCCATGTGGTAGTCTGTCACCTGCGCCATGAAGGAGAGGCGATTCGGGAGAGAAGGAGGAAAAAAGATGATCCCAACATTAACAATGACTAAACCACTTTGGGCATTTGCATGGTGACATGTGGGTCTTTGTACTGTTCCTGATTTTTTTCATCGTGCATCTCCTGTTCTCTACTGTAATGTCTTCTGTTGTGCGATGATTTCTGTGAAACGCATTTTGAAAAGACAACTACGGTGTGACACGTTTTTCTCCCTCTTTGTCATGTAATCCTCACTTAATGAATGCTTGTCAACGCTGCCCTGTTCCTTCAGTCTCCTCAGCCAATCAGCTCCCCGGATACAGTCACGTTAGTCACTTCTGTCTAGTTGCATGATTCACTGGTCCTTGCTTCATACTGCAATGACCTATTTTTATGGTTAGGAAGTCATTTCTCTGAATTTGGCATGCTCATGTGCTTTAAAGTTTTACTAAAGTTTTACAAGTTGAAGACCGAAATCAAATTGTTCAGAGCTGTGATAATCATTGGCAAAAAAAAAACAATTTGTCAAATTAATTAACTTTTTTTTTTAAACCAATTATCCGTTATCAGTATCTGCACATAGGAATGAAAATTGTTTGACCAATGCTCCAAATGACTGAACCAACTTGAAGGGGTGCTATTGTATTGTTATTGCTATTATTTCTCAACCAAGAACGAAAATTTCTGTTTTTTCAAACCTCACATCTTTGTTAGATTCTCGCCGTCGTTTAGCGATTTAGTTCGGATCCAATTTTCTTTTCTGTTTAGCTCAAATTAAATCTTGAATGTGCAATGTCCTTAACTGTTTCTGGAAAGAAAAGAAAATGCAGCTCAAGATGTTCCGACTCGGTTATTTCCCAGATAAAGGCGGACTGAACCGCCTTTATCAACCAAGAGTTACTAGAGAAGACACTGATGAAAACCCCAGAGCAACAAAATTATGATTATGTCGAAGCAAACAGGATATTCCAGTAGACACGAAGATAACTCTACACATGATTTCATGGAGGACAAGGTCAGTCAATGACTTAAACCTTTATAATTCATGAGCGATCTTTTCCGCAGGCCCACAAGTTCTACCTTTGTAGTAAAATCCAAAAATGACTGGCTGGATTTAGAAAAAAAAAATTCATGCCTCTATTACCTTAGTGTCATAGCAACCGCCAGGCCGTGGTCTCCTTGGTCTCAGGTCATTACGGCAGCAGATGGTTTTACATGGATGGCCCTTGGCATATGGATCTCTCTTGTAGTCTGAAAGAGACATGTAGCTCACAGAGCCTGACCTGCACAAGACAAGCACCTACTTTGATTCGTCTGTCAGATCGCTTAAACAATTGGCTTTTAGACTGAGGAAAAGACATAAAATCACTGGCTCTTAGATACGCTGCAGTAGCAGATATGCAGATATTGGTTGAAAGAGAATCCTTTGTGCCAAAGAATGCAGGACCCATAACTGCACCTACTGTTGTATCTCATGATGCGTTTAAGGGAGCTGAGGTCAAAAACTTTGGCTTGGTCCCTGCGGAGGATTTTGGCCCGTGGACAGAGGTCGTAGGAGAAGTCTTCTCCGTGTCTGTGCCACATCACTCCATACCCACTCAAGCGGTAGACTTCCATGTGAAACGGTATGTTGTAAGACGGCCAATACCCTAATAAACATACAAATCTAAAGGTAAAGTGCGGCTATCATTGTCCTCCTTAATGTTGAAAAGTCCTTGAGAACGCAGCAATATGTGAGTTTTTCGCATCCTACCACTTCGCAACGCTTGAGTCTGGTCAGAGTGCACCACCTTGCCTGGGATCTGCTCCACAATGGTCAGAGCACCGTTCCTGATGCTGCGCCCCAGAGAAACTCTGCTCAAGTCCACCACCATATACTGGCTGTTATATGTTCCTGAAATAAACACAGGAGATGGCCTTGTTTCCTGTCTGACAAACGCACATCAAATCAGATAAACATGCCCCGATTACTGGAGGTCAACCACTTGTTCAACATCGAGTGGCAAGAAAAGCAGGGTGAGATTGGACGACATAAAGTATCCAGTTTTGCATCTGACTAGCTTTCGCACATATGTCATTGTGAGCAACACTGCTTGACATACAGTGTCTGCATAATCATGTTTCTCTGTATTTGACACAGATTGGTTTCCAGACAGGCATTCATCTGATGTTGGCATGTCATCTGTTTGGTTGTCCCTTACTAGTTATAGTTAGATCAAGTATGACCTGTTCTGTTTGTTGCTCTGACAATATTATTGTTATTCTGTCTGGCAAAATTACAGCTCAATCCTTAATGCTCTATGATCATGTGTTCATTTTTACTACATCTCCGCACTTTTCAAAGCCTGCCTGAACTTCCTGAAATCGCACAAGTTTTACGAACTGAACAAACATGTGTTTTCACATAAAGGTTAATTTCATATTTATATCATCCCTTTGGGTGTTGCGGTGGTTCAGAATGTAGTTTTGCAGAATACAGTTTTCCATTTCTTTATTATAAATTGAAATAAATACTGGAAAAGGTAAATGCGGCTCTTATAAGCTGCCTTAGCCCAACACAACCATTTACAGGGAAGGTGAGAGGGATAGAGTCCACAGGGTATTGAAGGCTGTCAGTCAGGAGGACAATCTGTCCTCCCACAGCAGCAGGATAAGAAAGATCAATGCAGCCGGCCAATTAAAAACACAGGCATTAGATCCAGGGTCCAGGAGCTTCTACGGTGTCCAATTCATTTTTATATAGCTGGGGTTTTATTCTTGATAAGGTTAAATCAGCCACTTCTATAAAAACGGCTTTATCTTCTCATCTTCTATTATTTTTCCTTCTTGTTGAGGTTTTGTTTTTGTTTTAGCTAAATAGGAAACTACTTTTTTCGACAACCACTGTTAATGTAAAAAGTAACATTTATCTTTTATGAAAAAAAATTCTCTCAAAAATCTCCCCAGTGGAGCAAACACTGAGCAGCAGTCAGTCGTTCCCAGGCACACCTGTAAAGAGTTGTAGACATTCTTATTCTGAAGAGGGAGTGGCATTTAAACAGACCATTGTATATCTAATAAACATTTCCATTTAAGATCAGCATTGTCAGAGTCTATTCCGATAGTGATAACTAAAGCAAACCTGTGCGTGTCCCAATGAAATCCATCTCTTCCTCCTTTAAAGCTCCATCCTTTTTCCAAATCCATTTTGGAGATATGGTATTACCGTATTTTTCAGGCTATAAGTTGCACTTTTTTTTTATGGTTTGGATGGTTCCGTGACTTATACTCAGGTGCGACTAATATATTAAAATATAAACATCAACGAATAAATACAACTGAGAAAGACTGATCACAAATGTCCTCAAAAGGAAATCATATCCTGCAGATTGCAAGCTGCAAGTAGTGAAATATGCAGCCGAAAATGGTAATCGAGCAGCAGAAAGAAAGTTTGGAGTGAGTGAGAAATGTTTGAGGGACTGGCGAAAAGCGGAGGATACTCTGACTGCAGTGAAGACAACAAAAAAGCTAATTGCGGGCTAAAAGCTTGATGGCCACAGCCAAAGGAACAAGTTCACAAATAGGTGCTTGAACAACGTGCTGCCGGGAGAGGCTTGTCAACCGTGCAGTTACGTCTCCAAGGCCAGGTAGTTGCCAAAGTGATGAAGATAAATGACTTTGCGGGAAGACCTTCTTGGTGTTACCGCTTCATGCAACACAACCTCCTGTCTATCAGAGCACGGACAACAATGTCCCAACAACAGCAGAGTTGCTCAGAAGTGACACAGAGGATGAATAATTTAATGGATTTAGTGATTTGGAGTGAGATCGAGAGTTTGGTAAACCTTTTATGCTACGTTGTCTATGCTATAGTTATCTGAGTAACTGCTAATATGTTACGTTAACATTCCAGACACCTACTCAGGCTCTCTATTCTATTGTTATACCTATCGCTTGCCTTTCAAGATGAAATGTCTTTTCTCTGTCTATGATTTTATAAAATAAATTTCCCCCCAAAAATGCGACTTATACTCCGGAGCGACTGATAGTCCAGAAAATACGGTACTCTTTTATAAAGTCAATAGTTGTAAACACAGATGGTGTGATCCCAACCTGATGGCATCAGAGAGTACGACAAAATACACCCTCTCGCTCCTGTGTGTTCTGAATCGGCTGCACAGGATCAGACCTGAGTTGTATTTGGAGAAGATGTGCGCCCACTCTTCGCCATTGTGTGCCAGATTGTTGGCCAAGCGGACTCTTTGCCAGGCCAGCAGGCTGTGAGGGCTCAGGTGAGAGAATAGGGAGGTGTTGAAGACACTGATGGAGGTCTGAGTCATCAGCAGGTTGCTCCCAAGTAGGTAGAAGTCATCTAGAGACATCAAGAAACCTGCAGGACAAAGAGACAGGAGGAACTGGTGGTCATCTTAACCTCAAGTGGAAATAGTAAGACTTCTGCCAGTTTTATTTTTGCCAATTACACTGACAATGCCAGTGTTATGAACTACTTACCAGGATTTTTTTTATTTTATGTTATGTTAAGTGTTTCTTGTTGCAGTCAGGAGCGAAAAAAGTAGAACAAAATATCCACACTCTATGTGGGGATTTGTTATTCTGCTGACCTGCATTGTGTGATTAATGTTGCAGTCAGAGAGGAAAAATTATGCTGCAGAGGTCACTTGATTCTTCCAATGGCAGGAGCATATTTCACCCCTCATTTTAATATTGTGATGTATTTTTTTTTCTCAACACGATAACATAGCGCTTTGAAACCAATTGTGTTCTGATTGCACTTAGATTGCGGCCTGTAAGAGGATTTTCTGTGACCTTGGCCAAAGTAAATCTTTGTCGACAAAATTACACAGCCACCTCTGACTGGACGGTAGCAGACTGGGGGCGTTGTGTTTGGGTATTCACACACCACGCAGGATGTTTCATTGTCACAACCTGAGCTGCTTCCAATTACTTTCAAGAGAGAATGTTCATTGAGGATTTGGTTTAAGTCCTGGGAGACAGTGTTTCGATTGTCTAAGATGAAATGGATTAAATACAGGCAGCCCTACTCAGTCCAGGGTTTTCCCAAGCAATCTGTGGTTGATTTCACAATTTTTTGGGAAACTTCATACTGTTAATAATTCTCGTCATTTTGCAACAGAAAGCTTTGTTTCTTTCATGTCCTATACGGGCCTATTTTAGGTTATACTTCTGTGCAGCACTCTATAATGTCATACTTAATAAGACTGCACAGGTCCCAACACACTTATGTGCGAGTGTGTGTGTACCAGGGTAGCTGCTGAATGACATCTTCCCTGTCGCAGTGTGTTTGTCAGACACCCTGAAGTCCCAGTGTTTATAAATGCGCATCGTAGCTGCATAGTGGTACCAGCTGGAGTGGCCCAGCAGCAGGTTCTCAAAGCCAGGCAGCACCTAAGACAAAGACAAGAGGAGGATTTGAGGTTAGAGGTTTTATTGTTTTGTTTTTTTCAGTACATAGGGCACAGAACCTGTCATTGAAATGAGCCCTTTTCCCATGATTGGTACATTATATAAAAACATAGCGCATTGAACATTGAGCATTAAGGAGCTAAAACCCCAGCTCCATATTATGAGTTAGCAGTGAATGCTAACTAACAGGATCAGAAGGATACCTCCATCAAAAGTCAGCAAATACAAAACAAGTTGTATCTGGTGCGTCCCCCATGTTGTGAAGTAATGATGTGTAATGACGCAAAAGCGTAATAAGGAAATACACTGCCCCTACTATATTTAAAACACTTTTGGCAACTATTTCAGTTGTTGTTTTCTGACAAAAGGAATTCTGTACTCGCTCCCTGGATTACATGTGTGAGAAACTATGTGTAAAAAAAAGAGGCATTGCTGTTTAAACCCAGATTTATTTCTCTTTGCAACAGAAATTATATTAACCTCATATTCTCCTTGAAGTGGTGAGGCTCAGCAAAGACTTTACATGCAAGAAACCCCTTCTGGATGACTTTTCCTTTAATTGGGCCGTTGGACTTTCCTGGTATAGCGGATGGAGGACAGGCCTGTTCTGTCCATGGCACTGCTGTATTGTATTCACAGCCTTGTGACCCATCTGTCATGTTGCCGATTTCATACTTGGCCTATTCCCTCAGGGGTTTGTGTGGACTCTCCAGCTTGAGAGAATCCCCTCCCTATCCATCACTTTTCAGAATATTTTTTCATTATTTTTTTTTTCTTTCTCAGTGTCAGGCTTCGTAGGAACAGTAATTGAAGGACAGATAGTTAAGACGATTAATGACCACGACATGCAGTAGATTGAGCTCATTGCTTGTTTTTCGAGTGACATATATCTACCAGTGACGTGTCGTCGGGGAAGGCAGGAGAGGCCGTGCCTCACTTGCCAGTCTTGAAAAGAAAAAAAAATTTAAATGGAAAAAAAAAATTAGAGGGTTATATTTATCAGTGATTTGCACTGTAAAGGTATTTTCCATTTCGCTTCACCGGTTTTAGATTGTTTTTTTATTCAAAATTGCTGGATTTTCATATTTACCGTTCACATACTGGGAAGGGACGTGCGGTGAGACCGCGGACTGTTGAGCCTCAACGTTAATTGCTCAATAACGGCTTACTGCTGGCATGCTCTGGACCAAGACCATATTGCTGTCTCTCTGTATGTCGCTATTAAAATGTTGAAACACTTTTGCTATATGAACTACATTTCCAATGTGCAGTGTTTTTTTGTCAACAACTGAATGTGTGTTACTAGTTTCTTGTGGTGATCACTGAATCTGAATGTGATGAAGTCAGTGCCTCACCAGCCATGAACCTCACTGCAGGTCACTGATATCAACACTTATTAATATCACCCACTTGGGGATAAATTGCAATCTGTTGCCCTGGTGTTTCCTCTGACTCCATTATCAATATGGGAAAAAAGCATTTTATTTTATATCTTGGAATTTAACAATCTGAAAGCTCAGCATTTGTGTGAATATCAAAGAGCAGACAAGGTATCACTTCTGTCAATGTGACAAACATAAAATGAGGCAAGGCACCTTCATTTGCACTTTGTTTTTGTAGAGTGAATGGCAAAGCTGAAAGGGAAATCTTCTCCCTCTTTACGGCCTTTCACACTCATTTACACATCAACGGCAGGAAACACCAAGCACAAGGATCCACAATGAGAGCAATTATTCCTTCCAAGAGGTTTCCCAGATGCTCACTCACAGCCTGAGCCAAATGAGTTCGCTCTAACCTTTATAAGAGCAGTGCAGAGGCCCATTCCTGGCATCCTGGAAGCCCTGGTCCCTGTGGAGGAGTTGGAGCGAGGTGTCAGAGCTGGGACAAGGTCCAGGAGGTCACCAACACCATTCAGAACCTGGACCTCGAACGCTGATAGAGGCTGGACAGGAAGGAATGTTATGGGCGGAGGTGAATGAAATGACGGTGTGACAACTCTCTCGCCATCTCTGCAACACACACTTTCACACCTCACTGTGTTTGCTCTTGGCCCACTGTGCTGCTCCAGCATGGAGCCCATCCAGCTGGGCCAGGATCAATCCCATATGTTTCCACAGGGGGTCGCTGTTTTTCCTCAGTTTGGTCTGTTCTCTGACCCACTGGTCCTGCCTACTGTAAATCACAAGATAAGATAAGATAAGATGATACTTTATTGATCCCCATAGGGGAAATTCAGGTGTTTCAGCAGCAACATTAGAGAAAAAAACAAAAACAAAAACAAAAAAACAGGAAAGATAAATATACACATATGACAGTGCAAACACATATGCATATGCACATAATTCACCATACATTCCACACACACGTATACATACATTTTTACACACATACCCATACCTACATAAATATATATATACACATATACACAATAAACACAATATACACATACACATTTACATTTACACATAGATAGCACAGAGATGCTAAAGAGATGCTATTTTGATCAGGATTTAACACAATTAATTGTGTTTGTTCTCTTTTCAGTTCCTTTTCTAGTTGATAGAATGCAATCAACTCAGTGGATCAATGCAAACCGTCCCTTTAATCAATTATGATCAATAATTTTCATTCCTGTTATTGAATAACATTGGAATTGGTGAGAGGCGAAACAGTTTTGTGGAGCTGACAGTACAGTATGTTGGACATCTAAAATATTGGTGCATTTAAAAAGTATTTGTTTTTCAAATCGGTTACATTTGGAGTAATCTAGATATAGTCCCAGTTTCAGTCTGAATGTTAATCCATAAACATGTGCACGGAGTAAGACTGCACCTTAAAAACCTTTTCAAGGGATTGATGACTTTTTCATCCATTATCAGCTGTGGGTACATGTTGGAGTAATGACTGAACATCTGTCTGCAAGAGAGACAACAGCACTACTTAATCACTTACATTAAAGTTCCTGTAAATTATAAAATGAAACAAAGCAATGCAGAGCCTTGAAACGCTTTCTCTGCTAAGAAAGAAATGTTAATAGAGCCTCATTTGTGCGATACTTATATATGCAGAAAGGCTATATGAGATGTTTGTGTATTGGCTATCCGTTGAAAATTGAATTCATGAAAAAAATGATTGAACGTAGCCAAAATGCAAAATAAATCAACATTAAAAAAAATATGAGTGATCATTGATTGGTTTGACATATTTAACCCGTCAATAGTTGCTTACAATTAAATTTTACAAAGCCTATTTTAGTCATTTAGATTTGATTCCAAATGCTTTCTGAATAAGAAGCAAAACTGTAAGGTTAAAATGTTATCATTCATTAAAATTTCCAGAATGTATGAATGTAATAAGAATTCTCTTTATTTTGGACGAAATATTGTCTTTAGTTAAAACTAACTATCATTTTGACTTCCACTTGACTTAAAAAATGTTGTTGATTCCATGAATCATACTCTTAACTACAAATTGTAACAATAACAGAACAATAAGTACAAAATCATGAATGCATCCTCATAAATAAAATGGAAAATAGACCAACGGAAAGAAGAGCCTCTGACAATCAGAATGTTTCTTCTTTTCTAAATGATCAAGCCCTCAGTGAAACATGATTTAAGCTTCTCACTCAGCAGTGAGATAGCCTTCAAGGTAGCCAGCCAGGAAGAAGGTAATCTCATCTTCTTGTGTTATCTCTCCATAACCAGCACGGATCTCCAAGATGCCCCATCCAGAGAGGAGAAGTGTGTCGTTGAAGTATCCATAGGCTCCCCCCTCTGTATCCTTCACCGCTTCCCTCAGGATTACAGTTTTCTGGGCAGCATCCCAGTACACAGTGGCCTCCTGAAAGTCTACCATTATAAGAGGATGGACAGGGTAACAGGGTCGAGGTTGAATAACACACATTATATAAGTTATGCTATACAGGAATCACCACTATGGGACAAACAGTTTGAAAACGTTTTTTTTTTTTGCAGTTCTTAATTCTTGACTTATTTCACTCACCAGATTAAATATTGACATTCAGAAAGTGATTTCCTGTTGTAAAAAAAAAAAATGAATGGAAATGCATATTGAAAGTATTTGTAATTTGAAAAAGCAGAACTGTTGATTCACATAATGATACAAATCATTTACAAGACACACCAAGAATATTAGCTGTATAGATTAATAATAATTAAAAAAAAAAAACAATTGTATTGTTG
>CAAKHD010004486.1:0-70059 GCA_901007705.1 Fistularia tabacaria
TGTTTTGTTGTGTGTGGGTGTGTGTGTGTGTGTGTGTGTGTGTCCTTGCATGCGTATGTCTGCACACACGTGTGTGTCCGTGTGTCTGTGTTTGTTTTTTGTTTGTGTGTGTGTGTGTATGTTTGTGTCTGTCTGTTTGTTTGTTTGTGTGTGTGTGTGTGTGTGTGTGTGTGTGTGTGTGTGTGTGTGTGTGTGTGTGTGTGTGTGTGTGTGTGTGTGTGTGTGTGTGTGTGTGTGTGTGCGTGTGTGTGCATTCATGAGAAAAAAATTTTCCAGCTTCAGTTAGATCCTGTGAAAAAATGCCAGAAGGAAGTAAACTATTTGATGTCCCAGTGTTTCTTGGGATCTGAAAGGTCACCTGTATTACTACATCTCCCTTTGTTTAGATCAGCACTTATTTCTAAAAAGCTGTTTATCTCAGTGTATTTGTTTTCTATTATTTCTACTCATCAAAATGATGATTCTGCTGCGAATTGCATTTTACAACAAAGTGAACGTTCATATCCGATTGAAAGTTCCACAGATGGAAATTCTTCTCACGAATGCCACCATGTTGGGGGGGAATTTAAGGATATGCAAGAGCCTTACAAAGTCATGAAAATGAAAGAGTATGCATTGTAAGATGCATACTTCAGGTGCGTTTTGTTTGTCTTTTCATTATGTCTTCATTATTCGCTGGTATCCACAGTGTCTGCAATGAGACAAGAAAACAGGGAAGGGCTGAGTAATGAAATCATCGCATCTCCTCAAAGGGCATCTCATTTATGAAAACCTATCATTTTAATTATATCACGGAGGTACAACCGGCACTTCTCCCAGAATGCTACCTATAGAATCAGTCACATAAGATCAGGCTCAGCAAATATTGACTCTATACTAAATGGGACCCCGGGGATATTATCCTTCATTCCACTTTGTTTTTTACTTCAAAGCTGCTGCTGGGAATCAAGTGAAATATTTCTCCTGGGGAAGAGCATGTACTTGTCCTGTGAACAACTACTACTAACAAAAAGGAGCATAATTACCCTTGTCGGTAGAGTTTTTCATCACTAATTTATCATAAATGTTGATTTGTAAAGAAAATAATTAATCAAATCTGCATAGCGACAAGCCAGAATAATGTTTTACTCTACTCTGGGATCTTTATTTCCCCTGGCCGAGAATTATCCCTCACCGTCAACATTATGGAGGAATGTGCTGGCTTCATAGCTGCAGACCTCATAAATTAAAATGTGTAGACAAATTACTCATCATGGCAAAAATTCAGATGAAAGAAATTTGAGCTGTGTATTTAGCAGCAAGCTGTTTGACCCTCTGGCTCCGTGTTAGAGCTTTGTCACTGTGTTGTTTCCAGGGCTCCTCAAACAAACTCACACACTTGCTTATTTAAATCCCCATCGAATATGTGTTTGTGGAAAGAAAGGAGATATCCTGTACTGAGAATACTTTTGCAGACAATTCGTGGGACTTGGTTACCAAAGAGCGTTGCTCTTGCACCAACCCAGATTGTATCTGTGTTTGTTGGCTTTTAAGTGGGTGACTTTATTTCCAATTGGGTCTTTTTCTCCTTTCAGAGTGTTGCCAGGCTGTGGTGGTATTATTACACTGTTAGCTGACAGTCAAGCACAGACCCAGGTCATACATGCAATTAAAATACTCAAGGTATCCAGAATTCCATACCTCAGACTGTGGTCGGATTTTATGACACTAATGAAGCATCCTGCTTACCATATGGACAGGGGATGTTTCCTTTGACAGCATGCATTCTTGGTTTATTCAAAGCTTTCACCACCTCTCATGATTCATGTCATCAAGATGATTGTTTTTCATAGCTCCCAGAATGAGTTCAGGAACTATAATTGTGCAGGTTGTGTTTGTTTTTGATGAGCAATCAGACACCCTAAGCACAGGGTTTCGAGCAGGATAATTGGTATACATGGCCATCGACATACCAAATAATTAATAAATAACAATTTGCCATATTTTCATCTTTTGTGCGGCAGCACATTACATCAAGCTATATGCAAATATCATAAAGGGATGATATCCATGCATTTATGATCAAAGTGCTGCAAAATATGGAAATTTAAATCATATTATGTTATGCTACACATTTACTATATTTCTAAAGCGGCAAGTGGCACTGGAGACAAAATAAGGCTAAAGTCACATGTGACATGTAAAAGCAGTTGTTGTCCTCTGCTCCCAAATAAAGCCTCCTGAAATGGAGTTTTAAAGCAATGGGCAGGGATTTATGAGCGTCCGCATGATGAGGGGGAGGCTCCTAATGTTTTGTTTTTCAAAAACCAAAAGCCCAAAGTTCTAATTGTTGCCACTTTGACAATATTTTTCTCTTCTCATCAGGAAGCCCGCTGGTTTGAAATGCAGCGTTTGCTTTCTCTGAAACAAACCATCCAAGTAAGGCCCATTCTGTGCACATGGAAACGGGAGCTTGAGTGTGAAAAGCGCTCTGATTCTTTTCTGGTTGGTTTTTGTTTTTAAGCCGGAACATTACGGCTAAACCCATTTACCCCTCAAGAGTTTTGTGATTTCATCTATATTGTGTGAGAGCTATTTTTTCCATTGCCATGGCTTCCTCTGGTGATGGGCAGTTCTGTTGGTATCACTCAAATATGTCACTGTATTTTCTTTGCAATGATTCCCAGTTGAGGTCTCCAGCACCATCGCTGCTCCAGACTCGTATTACTTCTGGTGACAGTTTCATCTCATCTCAGCAGTCCAGCGGGAGGAATCTCTGCTCGTATCTTCCATTTCTGTATTTCCTCAGAGTGATAAATCCGCTTCCTGTTAACACTGGCATGGCAAAGGATTATGACATTTCGGACGTGTAATGAGCAACGCTGATTAATTGGGAGGCTGTTACCATTCTAAATTGCCATTTTCACTTGAAAATGTATTTGGTCCTAGAAAAACAGCTTTTTGGAAGTTTACTTAAAAAGATGAGTAATAATAAATCCCCACTCTAGGCTGAAAAACCACAAACCAATCCTCACTAACTCTGCTTTCCTGCACAGGATTCCTTTTTTATTAATGATTTTTGACTTTGTTGGTGAAACAGATTGCAGTCCATAACGGATTTTTTTTTAAAATAAAATAAAACAGACTGCAGTCCCATACCAGAAGTAACTCTCAAGTGTTTCATACCTTTCAAGAAGGATTTAAAAGTATACTTGTATCCTCAAGTACGCACCCCAGAGCCAAAGGCAACACCTGCGACATGAGTAGTATGTGAATGCGTGTGTCTGTTTTTTTTGAGCCAGTAATATCCGTAGGAAAAGGAATTACACTCTCAGTGTCTTGATACTGTCTCGACTGATCTGAACTTGCAAAAAGAGGGAGACGATGGGAAATTTGTCTTTTCACTCCATCTATGTGAGCTTGTCTTCATTTGCCAAATACCCATGGTGAGAAAGTGGCCAGAAGAGGGAATGAGGAATGCGGAGGAATGGTAGCTTCAAGAATGTACTTACTGTAATGGAAAGCAGGCAGGAGCAACTCTGAGCTGCTATCGTTAACAACCGGTTTACTTTGGACTCCTGTCTACAGACACATGAATATGTAAATAGGAAAGGGACTCCCTCTAAACATCTGTCAAAAGCCTGTCTATCCAATTATTGGCCTTAGATCTGGGATGTCCAACCAACAGCAGCCTCCAATGAGAAGAGGTTCAGCCCATGGCGATGCCCGTGATATTCCAACCGTGTGGACCATGAGTCAATTAAAACCAGCCCCTCAATGGCTGGCAGACCTTCAAGACAGGAAAGTCATTGGATATTTATTCAGTGACACTGCACTTGGAATGAATTCACAAGAGGTTTCAGTCCATTCGAAGAAGATGAGAATACAGCGGAGTAATTGAAGCAAGAACTCTCATCCCCATCTTTTGAAAAGATGGACTAAGTATGAAAATTTAACTCAATTCCATATTTTTTTTTCGTAAAATTGTGTTTGATAGGCACACATTCAAAGGGGATTCTTTTCTGAACACATTTCACCATCGATAGTTGCCACAGGGTAACACTCTTTCTGTTGTGTGAGAAGCGCAATGAAAGAGTAAGAGAAAGAATCTGCGAATCTTTATGCGTGACTGCATCCGTGCATATGTCTATGATTGTCGGAGAGGAATGGGAGGCAAAAATGCGGGGGGAAAAAATCACAGGAAGAGAAGTGCTGCAAAAATAAAACCCCCCAAAACAAACAAAAATAACAAAATAAAACACTTTGGACACCTGTTCAAAGACATGTTGCTAGTTTTCAAGCATGAGAACATGAGTCACACTGGCAGAGGATCAGTTGATTGGAGGTGTGTCATCTAGCAGACAGTTAGTGATCCCCCACAACAATCTATTTTAACCTCAACAGCAACACAATTCAGCGTGCAGAGAAGCTGTGCTTGACTCAAACCTATCCAGTGCTAACAAGAGCCAGACACATCAGCCTGAGTGCTATTCTTGGCAGTGTCTACCAGTCGTCTCTGACAGACAGATCACGCAGCAAGGCCAGGAAGACTACCAGAGGGATTTTAATTCCACCGCTGCAGTGGTTAGTGAATGCAGTGATTGTTTTTTATGTTATTGTTACAGATTGCGGCTCCCAGTTCTTCATGAATTGAAAAAACCCTAGGTGGACGTCGGGGTAACTTCAGACAGATGGACCGGACGCCAGAGAGACACTTTTCAATGCCTCCCTGACGTTAAACATTGCACTTAAAAATGGCAAAATAAAAATGTCAAGGGATGGGAAAATTTCCTGCCGTGTTGATGTTCACATACTGTAATATGGATATATCACTATCCGCTCTCACCAGGACATCAGGATTTGTCTTCGAGCCAACACTGTGTGTTGACATGGCCTGCCAGTTGACATTCAGAAATCAGTGACACATACATTGAGAAAACACAATAAAGTGATTAACCGCTGAAACCAGCCTGATGACCACTTCCCTCTTCCCTTGCTGTCCCAGGCATAGGACTTGGGACAGCTGACTGAGTAAAGCCCCTCTCCAGCATCTGTTTCTGCTCCTCCGGGGGACCCCAGTGTGTTCTCAGGACACTTCATTGTCTCTCCGGCATGTTCTGGATCCATCGCAGGGCCTCCTGCCGGTTCTTTGTGCCTGGAATATTTTTGAAAGGAGGCATCTAATGAGATACTTAAACCAGCTCAGCTGGCTCCTCTTGACTTGAAGAATCGGTGTCCATGTCTGAGCTCCTCACCCCCGCAAAGGCTAAGCCCGGGCCAACCTGCAGAGAACTCTGATGACGTTGCTGAGATTTCTCCATGGGGGGCGATATATCCATCTTGCTATCATATTGATATTAGCTTCTGTTCATTTCTTCAAAGCCAAGCTGATGAAACCAAATTTGCTGCATAAGAGTGTGGGACAATATGAACATATGAAAAAATGTAAATATCAGCCAGGGTCAGAGAATCTTCCCAATCGCATTTGGATACATTTTCATCAAAGTGAAATTGGGCTTCGTGTCGTGAACGAAGGCGTTCGTTGGAAAGGTAAAATTGTGGCAACATGTTCAAGCATACAGAATAATACAGCAGAAGCGTCATTGCAGCAGCTTTACAAAAGATGAGACTATCTACTGTTTTCAGGGTTTGCAGTCGATGCTCATCCTTAAAATTATTTTTTTGTTACAAGCAAGAAAGTTTGCTTGCATTTGTAAATGAATGAACTCATATCCTTTCTCACTTGTACAGCATTTTGATGGAAACTGCTCTAAGTATTTATTGATTTTTCTTTTTTTTTTAATCAAACTTTTCGGGACTGAATTGAGTGTCAAATTTATCAAGTCAAGTCCGGGTGCAAGTTGAGTGACTCAAATCCAACTCGATTTGAATCCTCAGGGGAAATTCAAATATATTGTCAGATGTTTAAAGATGCAACAGCTATAAGTTCTCTCAGCAGCTGAAACGGCTCTCATCACCTCAGTTTCAGAGGCTGCTCACATCAAGATCATGTTATATTTATCTCCACCTGTGACTTCTTGTTTAAGTGGATCCTCAAATGGCTAAGATGACGTTTTGCAAGGCAAGAAATTTCAAGATTATATCTTTTACTTTTTAGTCTCTTGGTTTTGGTACTCTGTGGCCAAACCCAGCAGAGATATCAGTGGAAACCTGACATCTATAGATCCATGGCAGAGGTTTTTGAGGATTTGTTTGCTCTCATTCAGCATATTACGTATCTCCAGAGAGCGTTAAGAATGGCTGATCAAACACTCTTCTGGAGGCAAGTAACGAGACCAGCAGCCAATTAGACTAAAGGAATGTGTGTCGTTGCACTGAAAGTAAGAAAAATGTGACAGATAACACGTTTTCATGAAATCTTTTCGGATGTTCAGTAAGCACAAGTTTCTTCTTTGCAAGAGCTTAAACGGCCTTTTCGGTTCAGCCTTTAAGGTGAATAAAGCCTCCAGATCCTTCCGCACCGACATACATGCAGTTTGCCAGGAAGTTTCCACAGAAGCGGCAATAGAAGGTTTTTACGAGATACCTCAGTACTGGTCGACAATCCTGTTCCTCCATCGCCGTTGGCCTGTCCTTGTATCAAACCTGCCTTTCGGGCATTGAGATTCTACCGGTAATTCTGAAATCAGAGTGATGGAGCAGTTGCCCATGCCGATCAGTCGGGTGAAAAGAAAACTGAGCTTGTCAGGTTCATATTGTTGCCAGGCTGCGCTGATGAAATATTGTTTGGTATTTTCTCTCTCGTTCCTTTTCTTTCTGCTCTCATAAATGTCTGTTCCTGTCAGTGGAGATGTTTTTTCATGGCCCTGTGACCTTTTGGCACTTGCGGAATATGCAGCTTTGTGACACAGGTTTACCAAGGTTTCTCTTCAGTGTGACTTGGACTGCACCCTATACAGTATGTTGTTTTGATCAGGAGTGTCTCCAGAAGAAATAATCCTAAAGTTATTGAATCTCACTCCAGCAAGCCACTAAAATGAAGATGGTAAAATATTGTCAGAGCTGAAAAGAATCTGTAACGCATTATGAGCCTCGCTCAGAGGAGCAGATGAAAGGGACTGCCCTTGTATTGGAAGAACTGCCGGGGAGGTGAAGGATTCTTCTCAGGAGAAATCAGAAACACTCCTTCGCCCCCTGGCACACTGACAGTAACTCACCATGCGTCAATCTGTTTTAATCGAATTACAGTGATGTTTTTAATGGTCTATTTTAAAGATACAGTGACATAAATCAGAGAAGCTGCTGGTTTCACATTGTGAGGGCTGTTCTGGATTAGATTCCAACAATATTTCGTCGTTTTTCAAGCTTTGCTTTACTGCCTTCATCAGGTTTGGATTAGCGAAGAGATAAGGCGAGTGGAGTGGGAGCTTCGGCCACAAAATTACAACATCAAATAGTCACAGCTTTTAAAAAGAGGAAATTCAGGTAGACGGCGCAGATTATATTAAGCACTGAATCAGCAGCCAATTATTTCTGATGAGAGTGGGAGAGTCAAGGAACTTTTTGTTTAGCGTATGATTTTAAAGGGAAATGTGTGTTTTTTCTGAAACTGTTTCTCCAGAGGTGCGTCGTTTCAGCCAAATTACAATCGGTCTGTACGCGTGTGTGTTCATGTGGAGTCATTGCATATCAAACAATTAAAAAAACGCAAAATATGTCACCGCTGCTATCAGGGGACTTTTCAAAAAGTAGGGAGTTTCTCAATTAACTGAGCCTTCAGAATAGCATGCTCCATAGTTATGATGACAGCGCTAAAAAGCAGGTTGTCTCAAAAATATCAGCATAGTAGCTGATAATGTCATAGATCCCAGAGGTAGGAGGTGGTAAGGGGCCATTTTCTATCAAAGCAAAGAAAGGGGGAGATCACTCCATGTTTTTCTGTGTTGTGGAAACCTGTTTAACATGTAAGCCATATGTTTTGCACCTCATGAGTGTCATAAACATGTTACAGACTGCAATGGCACAGTGGCCTGTCCTGACACGAAATAGCAGGATTCCCTCAGCCCACCTAAATCCTTGAATCACTCAACACCTCCACGCAAATGGAACTGTTTATGTTTGCAAAACAGGGTTTCAAAAAAAGGCGCATGTGTAATGGTGCATTTAAAAGGGGATTTATGATAAAGACTTCACTGATCTACCTTATGTTGTTCATTCACACTGTACACGTTCAACACTAAATATATTCACAGTTAATATGTGGTAAGAACTACTTCAATAAGTCGATATCTTGTCCATCGATGAAATTATCAGAATTTTATTTTAATGGAGTCTGATAGTCATTTGTATGACTAACATGATGAGTCACTGATGAGAACAGCCAGTCTTCCAACTAACATAAACTGAAGTTACGAGTGTTGTGTCTGGCTTGTGCGCCGCATTTTTTATTAAAACTTCATAAGGGCCTCAAGTTGTAACTAATAGTATGACTTAAAAATGTTGAAATATGAAATAGAGCAGGAATAAAACTCAATAAGAACAGCCTTTTGGACAAACGCTTCACTTGTAGGTCCTTGTATTAATGTCATAATAAATGTTACAACTCAATGGCTTTTTATTAGTATCACTTTTGAATAAGTCATGAATTAAGTTGTATTATGCCGTTACTTATAATGTTGAGCAAAGAGCCATGGTGCAATAAAGCAAATGCCAAAACACAAAATCCTATAAATAGCTTGTTAAGCTACTGACACATTCATAACACATACAGTTATCGTTCAAGGCACTATTAAATGCAAGTTTTATTACCCCTTTTAGAATTTTGTTCTGATTTTGCTGCTTCAATCACATAAGCTTGATCTTCCTTTTCATAGTTTTCAAGACATCGCAGAAGGAAGTGCCAGCAGCTCTACCAGCTCACTGTGTCTGGCACATGAGGCGAGCGAGAGGAAAGTGACTCTCACCATCCCGGCCCTCTGTTTGACATCATGTTTTGTTAATGAGAGCCAGCTGCCCTCGGCATCAGCATCCAACTTAAAAACATGAAAGTGAGGACTTTAAATATGTCCAGATTCTTTTGTGTGCCACAGGCAGAACCAGCCTGCTCGTCAGCATTACAATCAATGGTGCCTGTGACGATCAAGGGTGGAAATGAGCCCTTAGCCTCTGAGCGCACACACACAGACACACAGAGGGACATGCACACAATGACATCATGAAACGCTGTATATTCAGCGGGTTGCTGAGCCATGTTCTGGCTTTCTTCATAATATATTTAATCAGCATCTTATTACAATATGAAAATAAAAGGTATTATTCAAGAGCTTTTTTTTTTGCTGGAGTCAGTTCCATGTTTCCAGGCGCTATAACGTTTTAGTATTCATGTTCCTTTTTCACAACTAGATCAGTGACATTAGCCTTTTCCAGCCTCATCTTTATTCTATTACATCCTGATCATAAATGGTCATTCAGTCATACATCATACATTAATTGTGACTCGTAATAACCTCTGATGCCTTTTTATCCTATTTAAAGGCATCGGTACCTGTTTTACTTCGGGAACCAGATGTTGATGTCAGGAAAGAACACAGCAGAGAGACATTTGGATTTAATCTTTGCCACTATGAGAAAATCAAGATTATGTCAAGCCATAATTGATTTTTGTGTGGGGAGAATGGCAAGTGAAAAGCAAAGGGAATTTTCCATGTTGTCTGAGTGTATCACTGTCATTTCTTCTGTCATGTAGGTTTATTTCCAGACACAGCGGAAGCAGAGGTACTGAAGCGTGTTGTTTACGCTTCCAATCAGGCCTGCCATAATTCCCTCTTTTAGTGTAACAACCACTTTGGATGGCAGATGCATGATCTTAACACCTCTGAATTAGTGCTCAGAGCCAAAGATTTTTTGACATAAGCCAAAAATAGGAGCTTGTATTCTGCCCTGACAATATCTGTTTCAACATCCTCTGTGTGGATTCCATCTGAACTCAACCTCTGACCTTTCCCTTGTCCCTGAGCCCGAGTGCTGCCCTAACGCTGCCATCCACCCCTCCAGGGTACACACTGACCTCTGAACTTTGCTTCACCTCTGAGGCTCTGCTGCCAACTTTGCACTCTGACTTCAGAGGAACACAAGACGGAGAGTTGGCCCTCGTCGCTCGTCAAGCCTGAAGGTTTCATGTGTTGTGTGAAGCTGACGGCCGCCTCATTTTCAGCGTCAATCCATTGAATAATGACTTATCAAAACTGGATAAGTTAATAAACTGGATAAACTGGCTTTTGGTACCCAAGCTCGTGCATCGCTTGATCATGCACTGGGTTGTAAATAGGTAGCATGCAATGCTCAATGGCCGGTGACACTTCCTAACTTCATTAATTAGGGCCGGGTCACTTGGGTCAAAATGTTTTTATTCTCAGGAAAGTGCACTAAGAGGATTAACACTAATCGGAGGGATTATAAACAGCTATTACCCAGCTGGATGGTACTTTCCTGCCTGGTCACTTCACTCCCTGGGCCTGTGAAAAAGGATGTTTAGTTTGGAAAAAGAGATCTGGGTAGCGATGCCTCGGGCGAGGTTTGTTTTGCAAACACAAACATAGAAGACCCCATGCTTACCTTTGACCCAAACTCCACAGAAGTAAGTCCTTAAAACAAAGTGGTTTTCAACTCAGGATAAAGGCCATCGTTCACACTGTCAGCTTACTGATTATAAAATCTCCGGATGGTGTGAGTGATGACGTCGGCTGAATTGGCTTAAAAGTCCTTTTCAAGGTAAATGCAATGTTTAGCCACACGCTTGTTTTTTATTTAAATGACAAAGCTGCAAATAAATTATTGAACTCCATCCATCCGTTATCTACCACTGATCCTGCAGTGAGGGCTAGTGAGCCAAGTCATCGTGTCTCACTGTAACGTCCAATCACAAACCGAAAAACAAACACATTGACAATGTCCTATCAAAATGTCCTGGACTTCTCGCTCATAAGGCCCAAAGATAGCATTGAGATGATAATACTGATGGGATTTAAAGAAAACAAAACAAAATAAAAACATTTTGTGCTCCACAGCACCTTCATCAGGTCAATAACTTCAACTGGATGAGGGGAGAATAATGGGAAACTTAGCACACCTGTGCAGAGGAAGACCAGGAAGAGGGGATGAATTTCACAGTGTCAAGTGCCTTTTTTTTTCATTATTTTCCTTTAATCACTGGACCTTTTCAACTTTGTTTGTCTGGATTTCCATGTTAGAGACTGACCCAATCCATTTGAATTAAAACATATGCATGAAACATTGTATATCATGCAAAGGAGGACAAGAGTTTTTAGCGGATGGCTCTTCGTCAAAATAGAATTTTGGTTTTAACAAGAATAAACTGTTTGTGGCTCAACAGAGTAGCAGGTTTCCTCAGAAGACTGGAGTATCAGGAAAGTATTTCAGGAGCCATGTAGTTTTGAGCTTGCGTAGAACCTTGGTTGTTCCCGCTTGTGCTTCTTTTGTTAGAATATACAGATTTATCATCAATAAATAATCACAACTTTTCCCTAAACTAAACCCTAGTTATGAAAATGTCAGCGAGTACTTTTGTTGCCTGAACCAAACCAAGGAATGTTGTTTCATAGAGCACTTCTAACTCAGTGATCAGCAGGTGAATTAACCAGAAAGTTTTTTGGGGTTAACTTAACAATATTATTATATTATTACAGACATAGCTGTGGACTTCATTTATTTCCATAACAAACAGGTAACATGATGATGCTACTATGCACGAACTGTACAGACACCTCGGACGCTATTTTCCGTCACACTCTATACGTATACATGTATTATACATTTCCGTTTTTCGTGCCTTTAAATCCCTTCCATTTTCTCACCTGCTATTAACACGCTGCAATCGTATTGTGTTATAAACTGACATAAACCTGTACCGCTATCCTCTACATATTACAATATAGATATTCATACATTTCAGTTTTTATACCTTTAATTCTCTTTCTTCTTTCACCTCAATACCAGTACATTGTGTCTGCGTGCACTTCTTGGTTTCATGTTTATTGCTCAATGTTTAACGTGCACTTTATTATTATTTTGTTAGCTCCATGTCACCACAGGATAATGAAAAACATCTTCTCAATTCCCCTGTATGTCTGGTCCATCTGGAGAAATTGACAATGAAACAGACTTTGACTATGACTTTGGGCTTTAGTTGTGAACCGCATGTAACTTGTGCTGAATTAAATTAAATATTGTGTGTTTTCATCAACGGACACCAGGGGAAACTTTCCCAGCAAGGTTCCTCATGGAGCCACAGTGACAAAGGAAATAGTTGCTGGACGGAGAGGCCGATAAAACAAACAAATGATGTGCATTTATTCAGTCATTCGTTTTTGTTGTTCTTTTTTGTCTATTTTTTCCTCTATGAGCACTTTTCTTATCATACGATTCATATGTGCTCATAAAGTTTAGCTTCGCAACCTTTGGAAAACAAAAGAAAAATATGAAGCTTGTCAACAATGTTGTAGCTCAGTAAAAAGTGTAGCGTGCATGTTCTCAGGTCTGTCCGTGTCTCCTGGTCTTCATTAGCCTTCTGCTGAACATCTTTGTGGGCTGAGAGAGGGAGTCTTTCATGTGTCCCCTGCCTGTTCCCACTCACCAGAGCCTAACCAGAAACATGCCACTGCCCAGGGCAAGGTCAGATTTCTCACCGTACCACAGCATTAAAGCGACATCACTCCCTAATGGAGAAGGAGAGGGGGGCACTGGTTATTTTTCATCAATCTCACAGACAATATATTCCATCTCATCATAATGAAAGAGAAAATGGCAAATGGACACAATCCATGTGGTAATAATCTGGAGAGAATGCCTGGCGCTGCTCGATGGTCTCACTGACCTGTAACTCACATCAGAGTGAAATCTGGAGCTTTCAAATCATTCAGGTTACGATCAATGTCATCTGAAAAGAGAAAGGAAAGTCCATCCATTTTCGATTTTAGCTTTGTACTTCAAAGTCAGTCTTGGATCGTAACACTGGGACCCAAAGGCTGCCCATCCTTTGAGGAATAATGCAACAGCTGCTTTGTACATGAAAGACCTGCAGAAGTGGGATATATTTGATAAATAGTGTCATACCCGGCTCATTGCAATCTCAATCTCCAGATCAGGGCGAACAGGTCAGCAGAAATGTGTTATGACACTCCATTAAATCAATTTTCTGTTTCATTCGTAAGAGCAAGCCTCATTTCCTGATAGTAGCCATGGCGTTTGTTTTCTACTTAATGTACAGACTTTAGCATATATATGTAGCATTCAGTGCATTTATTAAGGGTGAAGCCGAGCACCACCTGAATCCATGGCTTCTTCCTCACAGCTGAGGTTTGTGTAAAAAGACCCGTGAAAATCAGCAACTCAACTGAAGGGAACAGTTTATTTACAGCCTGTTGGCTAATTTGCTAGCTCGTCCATGCGGTCTCGTATATATGCAGAGAAAGTCCAGTTTTTTTCCAACATATTGGTAAGAACTAATTGAAATGAGAATTCAAATAAAAATACAAAAAAGAAACATATGAGATATCAAGGGGGGGGTTTAGGCATGAAATGGAGTTCTTATTGAGTTTTATGATTGCACAGAACCATGTGGAAACCAGAGCCCAAGCCTCATGAACAGAAGACAAATACACATTCTAAAGACACATAATATAAAAGGAGCAAAATGACTCATATTTAGAACAATTCTTGGACAATATCTCCTGCCTGTTTTTCACAATGGGGTTGGATATCCCATTATGCAGTCGTTGCATTTTTTCTCCTCTCTCTTATATCCTTCCAGACTTGGGCGTGTTGCAACATGCCTCAAAGGAGGCTCGGGGCCCTTTTGTTTTGAGGTTTTCACACTTGAGGGTCACGGTTTTCGCGATGTGTACAGAGGGACTGTGACAGACTGAAAGGGAGAGGGGCTAGGCTGGCTCACACTGAAAGGAGTCCTCGATAAACACCGGCCTGGTTTCGAGAAAAAAGAGAGAGGGATTAGCATGCACAGACCAAGAGGAACTAATCTCCTGTGACATAATAGAACTGTACATAAACAACATCCCTGAGAAGTGAGTGGCGAAGGACTGACTGACTGAAGAGGTTGACTGTGTGAAGACAGAGAATTTGTTGGCAGCGTTGGAAAATGGTGATGAGAACAGACTTCATCCAGAAATCTATACATCTGGCCTCCGATGTCTCTTCACACATACACCTATAAGAACAAAGGGGCGTGAAAACACACGCACTCCACACACACACACACACACACACACACACACACACACATGCAAACTTCATGTCATTCTTCCAGACACAGCACGCAGGCTCCCATTTGATTTAACACCAGTTAACCTGACAACAACGGGCCTCTCAAAGAACTTGGCAGTCTGAGGACACCCATCTTCTCATATGAAATGTAACATTATTAAAACCTTGAAATACATTTTTTTTTTTAAAAGCCATATTTTCCGTTGTTTGGAGAAAGTGGATAAATCTGAACTGATTACAAAGTTCTCTGATTTGCCCGCTTGTCTGTTTCACTTCAGTGCATAAATATATTGTGCTCTGAGGCTTCAAGTTTGGCTTAAACGAAAGTTAATGTTAGTATAAGGATTGCCAGAGCTGTTGTGATTTTTGGAAATGTATCTGTTGTAATTTGGATTTATTTTTGATCTAGGGGGACTTATTGATGCATTGAGTCTTTGCTGGAATAACCCAAAATAAATAATATCATGCTAAAAGATTTACTTGGTGCAGAGCAGGAGTTTCCTCAACCCATGACATACTGGATGACAGCCCCCCTTATTTGCATAACAATGCACAAATGCATAAAGTGATGCACATGTGCAGAATAAAAGAAAATATATGACATGGTGAATAGGGTGGAATATGCAAAGGTAAAAATAAATGAGAAATTTATGACATTGATGGATAAAAATCCAAAATGAATGGAGGGAAAATAGATGGGAATTTATACAACTATTCGCTGATTTATTTTTCAATCTGGATTGAGACTAACTGAGACTTAAAGTTACATATGGTCAAAAAATGGGACATTTTTTTCCCTGTCAGACCTAATGACAACTATTAAACCTGTAAAAATCATGAACAACCAGTTGACTAGGCTTTTTGGGCAGTTGTGCTGTGTGAGCTGAATACAATGAATCCTGTTTCTGCAGAAGTTCAATTGTCTTTTTGTAAATTCACTTTCGGCAAAGAGTAAAATGTCAAAAATATACATAACATGGTGTTGTCTCACTTCGTATAGAACTTGTGTATGTACAAATAATTTCACAGTACCTGTATCAGATAGAACTTTTAAGCAAAATATTTCATTCGCTACTTATAGACACATTTATCAGAAAGAATGTGATTCATTTGAAAAATGTACGCCTGTCAGTGTTTTTGGAGAAAGAAATTCTCACTACCAAAATAAAATCTTTTGATTTTCTCCCGCATATATTCTGTCAGCCTAATTAAAATCCGAGCAACATATGAATGTACTAATCTAATAAATGTAAGAAATATTACTGCCTACTTCTTTACGATAAAGGCCACTCTCAGTGAATGCTATCTCAAAGCCTAATTTTTTTCATGATAATCTTTCCTCTGCTGAATATATCACAACAGTGGTTTTCATATTGTTACCTCATAGGTTCCTGTTGCAGAAGAGCCTCTCGAAAAAAGGCAATTTATTATTCCAACAATTTATGTGAAAACAGCCCTCAGTCAAACTGCTATCCGTCATCCCCCACCGCAGAGCCTAAATACTGGACAGAGAAGAGTAACTCTTTCCTAAGTGGTTCAACCCTGCATGGATACAGGTTAAAATACATCCGAGGAAAAGACAGGCCTCTGCATTACCTCTGCATTGACCCCTTTGCGGGATAATACATGATACACAAGCAGCTTGAATTGAGGATAATGAAAAATAAAATCATAAAGTCCACAAATAGGGGCTTAATTCCAGCCTCACTTTTAGCTTTATCTTCTAGTAAACATTTTCCTTTTCATTTCATGGGGGTAAATGGCTGCTGAGCAAAGGGGGGATTTAATGCTTTTCAAACACACAAGCGCTCTGAGAAGAAGAGCATTATGTTGAGGGGTGCCTGACCTCAGCAATGGTAAATTCACTGGGGCTGTTGAGCTGGATGACATGTTTATTTGGACTTGCAGAGCGCATGTCCCTGGCTCCTCCAGCCATCAGTGAATACGCTGTATGGGTAGTCTGCCATGGTGGATTTTTACAGCCAAAATAAGCATTAGCAACTGCCAAATAGTTCAGCATTGGGAGGAGAAGCATGTCTATTTACTGCTCGCGGCGACTTCAATTCAACAAACAGCGAAAAGGAACGGGGTTAAGGATTATTTTATTACTTAGCAGTTTGTACAGTTTCTACCATGGAAAAATAACATGTAACATAAGACAGTATTTACAATTCAATTTTTACAAAATGTCTTTACAAGATTTTTGTTGGTTCAAAAATTTGAGACTGAAACACACGAAACACACATCCACGCACATTCAAACCAAACTTTGTAATACACACATAAATAAATATAGACATTCACTGACTGTTCCACGACAAACATTTCTACAGCCAAGAGCTTGTACAATTCATCATTTCCACACGTTATAATTTCATTAATAAACATTACATATTACTCCCAGTATAATTCTTTGTTAATCTGTTAAGGAAATATTGCTAACATATGGAAAAGACATTATTTCATGCCAACAGAATGCTAACGGTGTCATGCAAAACCATTACAAGCTTTCAATTTGAAGCACAAACTTGTAATTCATTTACTGTTCAAAAATCAAATGCACTACATGCAACATACTATTTGAAATATTCTGGGTTAGACAACAATGACTTTGAGGTTACATCATCCATCAGTACTGACTGTGTGCCTAAGAGCCTCTTTCATGGGTAACACAAAATAAATAGATTAGTTTCTATTTTTTCTTCATGGGAAAACAATTGTTAACAGTTTCATGTCGTTCGCTTCCTCCATTAACAACCGCCTTCAGTAAAGATGGGAAAGTATTGATTCGAGCTGTGATCAAACTGCTGTCCACTATTTGTCCTGACGTGCGTTGAAGTTCTCTCTGATCAAATCCAGCTGAAACTCTGTCTCTGTTAACAATGGCTGCTAAATCGGCTGCCGGTGACTGTGCCAGGAACTTCCCTATGAGTTGGGTAGCTGCGTACTAACAATTGCAAAACATGAGATCTTGCAGTAAATATTCAACTGTACAGACCAGGTCTTATAGTGACGCATCAGTTGGAGGGTTAGGAAGGAATGGAGGATGTGTAGTGGAGCCTGGAGGACCCATGTTTCATTAGCAGGGGGGTCAGTTCATAGTGCTGTGTGCCGTTCGGTTCCACGCATTCCTTCTCTAACAGGCCGAAGAATCTCCCTGTTTCCTGGCCTGCCAACTCAGTGTCTCTCTACTGAAGGCTTCTGGTGATGAGGCTGGTGCTGTCGCAGTCTGGGCCCTGGAAATATCAGCAGATCGTAAAGCCATCGATTACTGTCTGAGATTCAGTTCTTATAAATAGCTGACTGCTTTTCCTCAAATATATAAATGTGCTCATTTTACAAAGAAGCAGCTGTGATTTGTGTGTTATGTAGGTTATAAATACTTATGAATATACTTCTTGTTCTAGGCCAAATATTCAGTCGACGGGTTTCTGTCCAAAAGTACCACACATCCTCCGCAATACTGGCAAAACCAAACACTAAACTATGCATTTCCATTCACTGCTGTTATATAAGGATGTGATATGTCGTGACAGAGTTGTCCCTCAACCCCCTCACTGAATCACACAAGGATCTCTGCATCCATCGAGCCCACATCAACGTTCAATTCAGGGGAGTTCACAGTCAGATTTTTCATTGGAAAATCATAGAAAATTAAGTTTACTGGAAGTTATTTGTTAGAACAGTCATTTTGACTGTCCTTTCAAAATGCCATCCTCAACTCGGAATCAAACCTCTGCAAATTTGTTTCTTTTTTTTCAATGCAATTTCAACAGTCAACGGTGTTCCATTTGGTTCACGATAGCATTCTTGATGTCTATAAGGTAAAAACATCTGTGTTGGTCCTATCAGATCTCCAAGTAAGGAAACATTTCACTGTACGTTTTACTTTATTTTATTTCAAATGTTTAAATGCAAAACTTATTAAAAAAAACACAAGAGATAGTGAACAGAAACTTGACTGATGCTTAGTGGGACGTATTTGGGAGTTTATTCTTATGACAAATATGGGGGGAACCCATAACCAGATTAAATGACTGGCGTTCTGGTTGTTTTCATGAGTAAGTGCTGCCTTAAAACATTTTAAACGTGAATCCTGTTAAGACAGAGGTGCCTCAACACACATCTAGCAGACACAGACCAAAATGTCTTTACATCCCATGAGTAATTTGATGCCACAACAGGAGAGGGGAACTTACGGTGTTCAATGGCAGGGAGTATGCTTGGAGTCTGGAAGGTCTTGACAGTGGCAGGACCTTCCCCTCCAGTCGTTATAACTTGTACCTCCAGTCTGTAGAAAGTGGACGGTCGCAGGTTGGACACCACAAGCAAATTATGATCCTGCCAAATGAGGAAAAAAAGGAGGAAGAAGAGGAGACGCGGTGAGTTAAAATACAACAGGATGTACCTTTGAATTACACAGGTTCATTATCAGAATGGGCTGTAAACCAGCCAGCTATCTGCTGTGCATCTGCCTTTGCAAACAAAAACAAATACTGTGTTTTCATGAGGCTGTCTCTCCTTTTTGCAGTCAGCTTGATAAAGTGTGCAGTGGGCGGTGTTATTTATAGTCGAGCTCCAGAGGCTGGGAGGTGCAGATAGGCAGAACGTGTTGTTGATGGAGCAGATTATGTCCAAAAGCGCTTTTTCACAGCTCTCACGGATGATAAAAGAGGAAGGGAGATGAAAAGATAGAGGAGGAGAAGTTCCAGCAGGACACAACAGTGCCTCCGCTCGATCCACATGTCTGTCTACACACCAGCAGTTATTAGATTCATGCAAAGAGGCCACCAGAACGTTACTCTGATACCACCCTCACCTCTGCCAAATGCAGAGACCTAAAAGTGCTTTGTTGCTCTCAGACTAAATATGTGACTTTAAATGTCTGAAAGGGACTGGGCAATACTCTGCATTAAAAGATAGCAGTATAAGTGCCACATGGTACCATTGTATTGTACTATTGACAATGTGATACAATATTTTGTAAGAATTATTGACCATTCTTGGGGGGGTGTAATATGTAATTACTGAAATGATTAATATTCAGTGCAGTGGTGCCGTTTCAAAGTTCTTTCCTATGAATGCAGAGGCATTTCGGAAATATTGAGATCAAAGCAGGACCAAATTAATGCGTACATTTTATTTATCGAGGTTCAGTATTTGATGTGATTTTTTTCTTAGATATATATCAGTAGAGGAAATGTGACTTTTTCAAGGCCTGTCCACAGAATCAGTCACATGAATAAATTGAAAATATTGGATCTTGGGGCTGTTGAAGGAGTTGCAGTGAAATAAAACCAGTCCATCACAATCCAGATATACTCACTGGAGGCAAGATCTGCGACTGGGAGATGATGCTGTTGGGCAGGCTGTTTTGCCGGCTCTCGGTGGTGATCTCAGCCCACGTGACCTGGAAGCCTGTGATTCGCTGATGGGGTGCCACCATGGACACACGCCAGAGGAAGCTGCCGGTGATGTTTCTCTCATTGACAGAAAAGGCAGCAGTCAGGTTTTCTGTCTTTGCCAAAACTTTTGGGACTCCTGTAGCGAAAAGAAAGTCAGAGGAAAGGTGGCCTCAGTCTGAATATTACTGATATCAAGGGAATAGTTTGACATATTTGGAAGGAAAAAGCATATTTGCCTTCTTGCCAAAATCTGATGAGAAGATTGTTACTATTTTTATGCATGCATGCTAACTACATAGTGACGAGCTGATATTAAAAAAGACAGCGGACTTATACATCTAGAGTTTCTCATACCAAATGTAACAATATTCAGTCCAGGAGTAAAACAGACATGCTGTGGTTTCACTGTGCCAGACATTTTCTTGGAGAAATGCAAAGACTTCCTGCCATTACCACCTGGCATTCTAAGTGTGACAAGTAGCAGTTTCTTTGCCGAGACAAGAAACAGTCCCATACATGACCCCTGTGGATGACCAAGGTGACTTTTTTCTATATAAAGTATCATATTTTCGCAAAGTTTAAACAAACAAAACCTAATGAGTTTTATAACTATGTGTTATACAGACAAAAGTGTGACATCAATCTTCTTATGGAACCAATTGGCAAGGATCGATGGGATGTTCGCATTACCTAACATTTTCTTGAAACACTAAGATTAAGAACATGCCACAGTGTCTAACTCGGGTATAAACACAAAAGGAGACAGACATTAAGATACCAGAAAGACTCCAAATGAGTGCAAATACTCACCTCCCTCCCCAGGACAGGGGATGTGTTTCTGAGTCTTCCTCCGGATGGTAGCGCAGGATGGGGTGAGGAAGGTGGTGCTCTCATCCTTGGAGCGTCTTTTGGACTTTAGCATGTGGACTGTGACTTTGTACTTGCATGAAAACAGCAGGCGCGGGAGGTTGATGTAGTTTTCCTGAGCCAAGAAACATTATTCAGAGCTGATGACTTTGACATGTCACCCAGGTCAGGTCCTGTGGAGCTTCAGAGATAATTAAATACACAGCAAAAGGGCAGATCACGCTCCATCTAAAGCTTCAAGAAAAGGCTACACATTAAAAAACTACTTTCACCGCTCATATGGTACAGCTCAAACACTATTCTTCTATTCGAACAGCAACATAAATGATTTTTTTATCACTGCCACATGCCACACATTTTTTGTGTTTCTGGAGTTTATGTGACAAGCAAAATGTGACGCAGCAAAAAAGCATCCAGTTGTGATTTGTGATGGGAAATGCCTTTCGGTCAATGCTAATGAAGTCAGAGCAGCGCGCTACCTTTCGCACCTATTTCAAACTTTCAAGATGTATTGAGCTCAACAACAAAATGCCTTTGTCACCGCTTTTTGAGGAAACAAACACAAAATCCAGCTGACTTGTAGATTTAGACCTTGCATTTGTCACAAAGAAGTTCAACATTAATAGGCAGTCTCTTGAGAGCCAGTGTGTATATTCTCTCTGATATAAAACAGCTCTGATTAAAAGTGAATGAGGCACTGTGCTCACATAAAAGCACAGGCCTGGAATCCTTCCCAGTGATCTACAGAAAATGGATGTATATTTCCTAGCAACCACAGTCCTGCTCCGCAAAGAATGTGTTGATTGCCAGGCCTCTGCCATCCAGTATCAGCCTGAGCCCAAAGAGTTAACCCCACCCCCCAGATGCTCCCAAACCCCAACACAAGCCCTTTTTCATCCTAAAAGGATCCCTCTGCAGAAGCATGGCTGGGGCTGTTAGAGGTGAATGATTCCCCCATTCCGGGAAAAATTGTTCACGTAAATGCGTTTCATTGGCCATCACCCCACAAGCATGACCACACGACTGACTCATAATATTCAAAACAACAGCCAAGTCATGTGCCCACTGCAAATCCAACGCAACTGTGCTTCAGGTTCACTCAGTGGAGTCGTGGTCTTTTGAGAAGCTGTCCTTGCTGCGAACGGCACAAATAGGGTAGGCATGTGCCTGGGCATTGTACAGAGCTACTGACCAGGCCACGGCTCTGCTGTCTATGATCAGACCCCCAGTGGGATCATTTGAAATAGCGTCTGGTTACTAACCTGTGTGACCGATTTCTCTGGTCCTCGCGTCTCATTGTGGTTGCAGTACTCCGGCACCCATTGGACATGATAGCGACTAACTCCAGGTTCTGATACAAGGAGACGGAAAACAAACACATTGGATACTGCTGTGAATATATAAAATGAAAATATCATATAAACGATAAAAGAAGTAACAATGCCAAAAATCTATCACAAGTAAAAAACTGATAACATTTCTGCAAAGTGCTGGATTTATTTATCAATTATTCATTTTATTTTTCCACTGACCAAACACTTAAACGCTGACAGTAAATTCATCAGTGGCAGTCTTGCTGATTCGATCCAGCTTTAACTATCATAAATGATGCATCAGATCGTAAATAAAGCAGCGAGTCAAGGCAGAGGGAGTCTATCTTCTTTGTTCAGTTTTGTGATTAACGGTAGAACAATAACATTCATTTATTGAGGACCCACTGACATCCTAGCTTGAGAAATGACTAAACCTAAACTCAGAGCAGCACTGTTCTCGAATATTGAAATATAGTGGCTCGGACAGTCTTAAAGTAGTCCTAACATTTCTATCTCTACCTCCGCAATGCGTCATATTGAAAAACAGGATGTGAATAAATGCGCAATTCCAACCGTCCAGCCGTTCATCGATCTTCTACTGACTATCTGGGGTCGGAAAGGGGGGCAACAGCCTGAGAAGGGAGGCCAAGACCTCCCTCTGCCCAGCCACTCTGTCCAGCTCTTCCAGGGAGATCCCGAGACATTCCCATGGCAGCTGAGGGACATAGTCAATCCAGCGTGTCCTGGGTCTTCCCTGGAGTCTGGTCCCAATGGGAGATGTCCTAAGCACGACACCAAGGAGGTGTGCAGAAGGGATCAAGGAGGCATCTTGACCAGATGCTCAAGCGAGCACATCTGAACCCCTACAAGCGTCTCACCCTATCCCTATGGGAGAGCCCGAATGCGTGCAGAATAGGCTCATCAGGCGCGTCATTCCGGGATCTTGTTGTTTTGGTCACTGTACACACCCCATGACCATTGCTGGGGATAGATATGTAGATCAGCCGCTAAATCAATTATCAGCCGCCTTCAAGCTCAGCCACTTCTTTACCACAACAGAATGATGCAGAGTCTGCATTACCGCGTGTCGATCTCCCGCTTCATTTTTTTCTCTGATTGTTGACCAAAACCCTACTTGAGCTCCTCCACTTGGGACAGAATCTCATGTCTAACCGGGGGAGGGCACCTTGTTCTGGCAGAGGCCCATGACCCCGGATTGGGAGGTGCTGGTTCTCATCTTAACTGCTCCACATTTGGCTGCGAACAGCTCCAGTAAGAGTTGGAGGTCACGGTCAAATAAAGTCAACTGAACCGCATCATCTGCAAATAGCAATCCTAAGGCCACCAAACCTGATCTACTCAATGTCTGACTGCACCTACAAATTTCGTCTATGGTGGTTATGTACAGAACTGGTGACAAAGGGCTGCCCTGGCGGAGTCCATCCATCACCGGAAACTTATCCAACCTGCTGCCGGCAATGCGAGCCATCCTCTGACAAGATTACACATGGCCCACTCTGACTCAATGCTTCCTGTCTCCCCGGCACAAAATCGAATATCTGTTGGAGGTGGGAATTGTGGCTCTTTCTGACAGGGGACTCTGCCAGATGTTCCCAACAGATGCTCACAATACATTTGGGTATCATCCTCCACCATCCTCCCCCACCATCAGGGCCAACTCTTCAAAAGTTAGTGTTCAGTTTACAGCTTTGCCCCTCTCTTCACCTGAGTGTCCAAGACATGCAACTGGAAGTCCGATGACAGGACCACAAAGAAAGCCAGTCATCAAAATTGTAGCCCGGGGTGTGCTGGTGCCAAGTGCACTGTCATCACCATGCCTGACTATGGTGTTTTCTATGGACAGTCTTCGATGAACAAAACACCACTTAGGTTTAGATCATCCCAATCACGTCCTCCCTTCTGCCCATGTGAGTATTGAAGTCCCCCACTAGAATGGGGGGTGCCCAAACCTGCTCAGCGGCTCTTACTGGGGCAACCCCTCTCAAGGAAACTGGTTCTTGAGTCCAATCTGTGCGTCAAGATGAGTTTCACCATTTCTGGACAGAACATTGTGACCATGCACAATAGTTTAAGTTTCTTAACCACGAGAGAGGGGATATTACATGTCCCTAGAGCCAGCTTCTGTAGCTGAGGACCAGACTGCCAAGGTCCCTGCCTTAGGCCACCACTCAGCTTACACTACATCCAACCCCCTTGGCCCCTCCTACAGATGCTAAGCCCAAGGGAAGGGACATCCACACTGAACATTCGGAATGTGCCCAGCTGAAGTCCATTGCTGTGTTTCATTATGGGGCTCTCCTGAACCACCAATCCTGGACTGTCCAGTCTCCCACCTAGGACCTGTTTGCCCTGGGTTACCCTTCCAAGGGCATGAAGCCCCCGACCAATTAGCTCCTATGATCACTGGGACATGCAAAACGCTCCACCATGGTAAGTCAGCTGGAAAAGGAGTAAATGCACAAAAGAAATCGAGCAATATGATTCTCTTGTTTGCATCCCTGTTTGAGATTTTGAGATCATTGTCATGAAGCTCACTTCAATCTTCAGGCTACAAAAACACTATTAACCAGATCTGCTCTCATTGCCTTTGTGTTCTTTTACCTCAAAAAAAAAAAAAAAAACGCTCTAGCATACCTGATACAAACCAAAACAAACAAACAATGAGCTTGAAAGCCTAGAGGGGTTTTAGCTGTTAAGAGTTGCTCTATTTCCCTTGGTATTTGCTCGAGATAAAAAATACAACTTGAAGAAAGGGGATATTGAACAGAATCACCATAAAGAACAATGTCGCTTATTCAATGTGTGAATAAGCAGCTGTTTGCTAAAAAGCTTGACATAACTTAAACTGATGATATGAAACTTTGAGGTTTTTGTTGATTTTTGGTACCCCAGTGACCAAAAATATCAACTCTTGGAGTTGTCAGGGTTGCAGGGTCTCCAGGGGGGCTCCTCTCATGATCGTGTGGCTAGTCTCATTATCATCATCGCTCTCATCTAATGGTCCAGCATTTCGTATTTATTAATGTGTGTTTTTTTAAATGTCAAAAACTATTTGTCCAAATAAATATCGGGTTATTCTATGTTTGCCCCAGCTGATCTGATGGATAGAGGACGTGGTAGGTGAAACAGTAAATGGGACATGGAAATGAGGTAAGAACAGAGCCTCAGCAGAGTGTGATAAATCATTGGTAGAAGTGAGCCTTCAGATGTGCTTCCACTGATGGGCCGCTGTCTATGATATATATATTTATATCATCTAATATATCGTATGCTGGAGACAGCCCAGAGGGTGGAGTGTTTTGGATCACAGACACAATGAAAGAGACTTGAGAAAGTGTTCAGTTAACCTGTCCCTTTCTTCTGTCACACAAGCCAGATGCCTGCACACTTCATCTCTCCAAGCCACCTGAATGTCTGTGTGTTTGCAGTAGTGGAATCCAGAGTCACATACTGGGTCATCTCTAAAGACTAACAAGTGGCTGCAGTCCATACAGTACGCTGCAGCACAGGACATAGAAGAGACAGCAGGAGAAGCTGAACCAGGATGAACAACCTTCTGCAACATTGTGATTGCCATGGCTGATCGCACTCAGCATCACTTTCTGAGCCCAAGCCAACCCTGCTAACAGCCAGGAATACCCCCTCCCTCTCTCTCACACACTCTCTCTCTTTCTCTGATTCAGCAGTTGGTGTCTCACCAGGCTTTCTTTCAGCCAGGGTTTGCATTCTTGACTCTAAGATGTAGAGTTTGGCTTGGGTGATGACATATATTAGTAACATAACATAGACCAGCGAATGGGATTTGACAGGTTACCCTGAGAGCGTTGCTTTCAAGGTTTCCATATTTCCATTCTGGTATTAACAGAAGGGTTGGGGAATGGACAGCGCTGGGAGAGGCATTCCTCCAGTTTTAACCCCTTGCGGTCCTACAACCCACAACACCTCTGTTCCCTGTGACCTCAGGTCTCTTAAAACAAAATAGACCACTTCACTGCTAAAGGGAGAGTGAAGATCTATTAAATATAGCTGTCAATAAATCCCATTCCATGGTTCTGGCTCTGTGTGTGTGTATTGTTCTTCACGAAACAGTGGCTCCACTCTATCAGTCCATTTGGAGGTTTACACCAAATTCACTAGCACTCACGTTACATTGCTTGCACAAAGACACATTGTTTCATTTATTCCATTTGTGCAATGTGATAACAGTTTCATAAACGACAGCCGTCAGTTGGTTGAGTAACTGAAAACGAATCCAAACTCCTAAGTATAGTGTACATGAGTCATTGAGATTCACCAGCATACTGGGGTACAAACTGAATTCTAGCAATAAACAAATGCAGACTACATACCTCCCCTGTTCTTCCAGTAGACACGGACTTGTAGCTGACCATCCTGGTAGAAGGGCGTCCCGACCTCTAGAGGGCCAGAGGTCCGCTTTGTTAAGGTCGAACCAAGAGGCAGTATCTCCCCCTTCTTTGACTTGAGCAACGATTTAACTGGGAAGAGAAAGGTATTTGCTGCTGTAGCTAAGACACAACAACTCTGTTGTGGAAGCATAGTAACAGAAAAACAATTATTTCTTTGTACAATCCCTGGAGCTGCAACACCCTCTCTAGGCATAAATATGGTGTAACTTGATGAGCACGCATAGCACTAACACTGCCAATAATACAGGTTGAGATCCCTCTAGAGCCACACAAACTAAAGTATACACACTGAGGCTCTCAGTCTGTGCTTCCTAAACATGCAGGGGCTCAGAATAATTACATACGTGCTTTATGTATAACCTGGCCAGCCCCGCTCATTGAGTGTTTCTCTCGAGTAAAATAACATTCTCTGATATGTAGAAGAAGATTTAAGAAAATAAAAAATGGATTTTGCAAGCTTCGCTGAGCTAATCTTATGATAATCTGTAATCAAATAACTATAACTCCTTCCATGTTTTTTGGTGCACCTTATTCTTGATTGCAGTAACCAAGCCAGTACATTTGGAAGAATTTTGAGGTGAGCCTTAACCAGCAATAAAGCTGTGTAAACACAGAGTACGACTAGCAACAATATGAGGGCCATGGAATGTCAAAGAAATTTAGTAATTTGAAGCGATTACAGATGAATTGACAACGCAAGCTGGGCGAGTACAGATTTTAAGTATTCCCAAAGTGGAGAAACGCCTTTAGGGCAACTTCCAATGGGTTCGAGATAGCTTTGATGGACAAATGAGAAATTTGAGAAACGTATGCGGTGTTACCAAGAAAAACAGCATTAAGAATGTCCAAGAGCAACCAACTCTCAGTGACTAAACGAATGGTGCGTGGGTGAACAGAGGTTTTTACCAGGGCGCTGTAGACCTCAACATTTGATCTGTCCATTAGATATGATCTACTGATGGCGCTAGACACCTCGGGGATAATTAGTGCAGGCCTGAATATCTCAATCCAACTGCATGACAATTAAATGAGAAACTGTTCAGTGGTTTTCCCTAAAAACCAAGAAGGTTAAGCTGATGAGTCTGACAGCTGAATGAACAAGGAAAAATATGCAAAACTGATTAATCATATTCACCTGATTCATCGTTCTGGGTGGTGCTGAACTGCAGAGAAGCCTTGAGACTCTTCAGTCGCACCTGTCCCCAGTACGCCACAGCCTGCAGTTCCACAGTGTAGCTGCTATTTGCTTGCAAACCCTCCAGGTCTACCCAGCTCTCAGCCTGCGGCAACAGAAAATTCTAAATGGATGGCATTTGTATGAAACCGCAATGTCACTCGAGCCTCCTTTCAAATCCCTGTCACGTCCAAGTCACCGCTCCAACTCAGCCCTTCCCAAGCCAAAGCAGGCCTGTGGGAAAGCCTTGTTTATTAAGAACACATGTGGAGCCGAGGAAGGTATCATGGCGAGGAGATAGCCTTCAGGGCCTTGTGAGGGAGCCATGTTATCAGAGCCTCCTGGGGTTTCCTCACTGAGTTTGACTTCTAGCATTCCACCAACAGCATGAGCTGTTGATGGGTTCTCGTTATTGGCTGCATGTTTTGACATTCTTCTACCGGCAGGGTGCTTTCAGAGGCCCAAGGTGCCAAAGTGGAAACCAGGAGTACAAGTGTCAATAAGTGTCTGATGTTTCCTCATACTATCTTCTCTGTGCCACATCTGCTATACATTTCAAAAACTAATTCAGGGGAAGACTGCAGGTGTGTGTGGACTGTCTAGACAATCTGTCTTTCTGCTAGAGTCTCTTGTGTAATGATCTTCATTGATACCGATCCGCATGAAGCTGTGAAGTCATATTTTGCTGGAGGTCTTCCACAAATGGGTCACAAAATGTGGCTTTTAAATTTACTCGAATATGAAAAAGACAAATGGGAGTACAACGAATAAAGTGATATGAGTCGTCAGTTATTCATCACAGTTCATTTGTAGCTAAACCATGATTGCATGATTATGGAACTGCTGTTCATTCCCAATGATTGTGACACTCCACTTACTGCAGACATGAATAGTTTTGCTTTAGACCCTTTTAGCCTTCTCAAACTGTGAAATGCAGATTTTGAAAATGTGACTTTGGGGCTGTTTATTCACTCATTTTGCAATTTGTGATTTGTTTTCAATTGGCCACTAAGGGAAACTGCATTGCTTGACATTGAAGTCAAATTTTATGGCGGTGCATTAAATCATGGCCCATCTCCTCATTTGATTTCTTAGCAAAGCCACAGTTCAGAATTTATGAACTCAGTGGATAGTTGTGCATTGTCATGTCAGTACAACATGTTATTCAGTTGGTAGAATGAATAAAGCAGGGCACTTTGCACAGTGGCAATTTTGCAATAAACATAAACTGCTCATCAGGCTTAGTAATATGTGTGCATTACTACTCTGTCCTCCTGTCCAAATACATTCACTCACACTCCAGAAATACAAGATGGCAGCTTAGAGGTCTCCAGCATATATTCTAGGAGTTTCTACATCAAGGTTTTGCTTATCATTCTGGTTGGTGTGCAGCCATCGCAGCTCAGTGTGTGAACTGCCATCAAGGTTATGATTTCATTCATGTGTGCTGGTTTGTCGTTCTCTCTATGGGTGATGAAAAAGTAACTACACTGCAGTCTTTCAATGAATTCTGGGGAAAGGTGTAGCATTGATGCAAGAGTAAGTCATTATAATCCAAACTTTAAAAACGTGGCGGCTCCTTAACCCTAAATTAGTAACAACATCACTGCCATCGGGAATATTTTACCCGATATAATATTCCGGATAAAATATAGTTTTCATCGGAATGCCTTTTGAAACAAACAAACATACCGTTAATGACATCAGTGAGCAGCCTGAAGCTACCCGAGGACTCACGCAGCTCAGACAGCAGCAACACAATGAAAATCCCATGACAAGAAGCATGTGGGTGAAAATCAGCCGATGTTAGTGTTCTCAGGTCAACGTCATTGAGAAATCAGAACTTACTGTGTGTTATTTCAAATCAAGATGGTGAAAGACCTTACTTAACGGGTTCTCCTCAGTTTTTTAGGCAATCCCCAAAAAGAGCCAATTACATGCCGTTTTAATCCTATATTATAATATACAGTAATAATATAATGTAATCTCTCTCGACACATGCACTTGGTGAGCACAGAGAACTGCTAAAATCTATGTAACAAATCCTCATATATTCAAGGCATCTTCTATTTTAATTTCCACATACTTAATATTTCAAAATTGGTGACCACATGAGAGGAGGAAAAAAATGTTAAAAACAGGGCTTGAAAAACATCTAGTCTTTCTTCCTAATTGAGAGATTCTATATGACTGAAATTGTATCCACCATCTGCTCTTACTTCCAGGTTTGTGTATAGCTCTGTTTTATGTTTTTTAGCTTAGCCATTAGCACACAGCCAAAACCCATCACAAGACTTCCAGTCTCTTCCGGCATCCCTGGAGCAGCACAGAGCAGACAATCTCCAACTGTTTACTTGGACAAACCCTACAACCGCTAAACTAACTAGTCACGAGGTGCAGCAACTGAGCTGGCCGGTGAAGCTGCAGGCTCGACTGAAAGCAAAGAAAAGTGTTTACCATGATGGGTGGGTAAGCACTTAGTTACTGATTCATTTCCCAAGGAGTGTGACTGTAACAGCCTCAAAATTTATAGCAGAAGGGATGTCATGCTCGTCGCATCGGAGCGTTGGCATGGGTACAAGCAATATTTTTCTTTTGAAAGTAAAGAACAAAAGTTGGGTATCTGCACTGTGACTAAAACTGCTTCAAACGTTGATGGCCTCTCCCCTGGCTGAAACCCAACTCTTTCACCAAGTTTTGCACATTTGCCAGGTTGTTATTCTGTAATCCAGCAAACAGACAGACAGCATGGAAAATATAACCTTCTTTGCCTCTATAAATATATGCAACCCCTTTTCTGTCTTGATCCTCTCGTCAACTACAGCCTTGCATGGTTATTCATACTGATGTGTTGAGACCGGAGAAGAAGACACTGAGATAATCTTGGAAGAGACCCTGTATAGAGTGAGAGAGAAGAAAACCCAGAAAAAGAAACACTTCACTAAGACAGGCTAAGAAGATTACCCCGTTGGTGGTCTTTCTCCTTTTCTTCTTGGATAGAACCATCGACTTGGTGGGTACGGTCCAACTCCAAAACACTTTGTAGTGATGTACGGGGATATCCGGCTCCTCTGGCAGGGTCCAGTTAAGATGAGCTGTCACCAGACCTTCGTCTCCAAGCGTCACATTGGTGACATACAGACTGGTTGGCCTTGGTGGCGCAGACGGATCTGACGACAAACAAGTCATAAAAATCAGTGGTAACAATTTTTTAACATCTGTAGACATTTAGGCGTCAATGGGCCTGTTTTTGCAGAATATCTATAATTTCAGGTTGAGAGTGTAACGGGCGAAAAAACACTTTTCACCACTTGAAAGTTCACGGGGGCATTCGAGGAGGGAAACCAGTGTGACACTGTAAAGTAATTAGTCTTCCACTGACAATCTGCTGTGAGATGTTATGACAGGTGTCATGTAACATCTATGACCACCTATGACAGGGCCAGAAATCCTGGGTCAGAGGTGAACAAACACATGCTGCTCATTTTTAGCATAACATTTTAGCATTCTAACTAATGTGTACGTGTGACTGTGGTAAAGCTGGTTCTGGACCTATTCGTGTGTGCTGTGACCCAGCCTGCTGCTCCTTCTGATGTCAGCCTTCTGCAGGAAGAGAGACAGGGCCACATGCCAAACACCATACCAGAGGGAATACCCCTGTAATGAGAAAATGATTCACGCCACAACCCAGACTCTCTTCTACCCTTCCCTCTCCCACCTGAAACACATTTAAACTGGTCCAAAAATTGGACACATCAGTTCCTCTACCAGTTGATGTTGGCGAGCAAGATAAATAAGCAGAGAGCTTTAACAAATTGCTCTAACAAAGTAGAGTACGGCAAATTGCACTCAGATGACATTGCCGTACTATAGAAATAACAAGCGTATGACAGAATGTCCAGGAACTCATCAAATCTGTGACAGCTCCCATCAATCTATCAATGTCCTGGCACTGGTTTGCCTGATTGTGTATTGGTGTTCAGTTCTGGTGCGGAATCATTTTCCCACCTGGTGCCCTGCTGTGTCAGACAGACGTCCAGAACACTCTGGGGAGCAAATGTAAGGAGGATTGACGGGACGATTCAAAACACATGACACCAAACACATTAATACTTCTTCTATTTGGCAGAGGTTATCAATTTTGCTGGAACAGTTTGGAACCAGCACATGTTAAGGAAGGCAAGATTGTGTCTATAGAATAAAATCAAAGTGAAAAAATGACAAAAAAAACTCGAAAAACAATATAATCTGCAAATGCTATGTTAAATGAAACACACCTGCACATTTTGGACACCAACACACAAAGATGTGGTGTCATTCAACATTGAAGACGCAGGACACTGGGATGAAGTTACAGCACAGGATGCCATCAGAGCTTTTTCACTAATCTCTAGCAAAGATCTACAGCGCTCCAACATTGTGTCACGCTCTCTGGAAGCAAGACAACACTTGCATTCATTTAAACATGCAATATCATGAGTAATCCAGACACATTACATTTTACATGCATGTAAAGAGGGGAAAACCCCTCCTTTGAAGACATAAATGCTATCTGGTTGCAACACAGAAATACATGCTCTTTGCATCCAATCCTTTCTCATTACTAGCATTCAAGTGCAACTCTTTGAACTACCCTTTCATTTACCCCAATGGTAACATGTGTGGAAACTCTGAAGGGATACATTTATAGCCCGGCGACACCAAATAAAACAACATAAAAAGATAAATATGTCTGAAAAATAGCACTATATAAATTAAGTTAGTCAAATAAGCTATGATGGATGGATGGATGGAAGTAAGTTATGAAATAATTTCTGGATTTACCAATAATATGTCATTTATTGGTTTGTGATTTTTTTTTGCTATAATCTATTCCCTTTTTGTGTCTCTAAAAAGAAGAATTTAGAATTGGGCAACATAGAATAAAACATTAAAATAAGGATAAACATAGTTATATTACTCGGTAAATTGAGTTGGTCAAATAAGTTATGAAGTAACTTTACTCTCTTTCTCTTTTAACCTACCAATAATAACTTCTTTATTGGTTTGTTAAAATCCACTCCTTTTTTTTTCTGTCTCAAAAAAACAAGAAATGCTTTGTCAGCAAGACTTTATAGCCCTCAATTAAACTTTTTTGAATCATCACATATTAAATGTCAGACATTTGCCAACCATAAACTTCTCTGACATTAATAAAAATGAAATCTGTCACTGACAAATCAATGAGTCCATAATGGCTGTTTTTTTTGTTTTGTTTTTTTTAACGGATACTTAGCTGAGCTTCAAGATTTAACATCTAAAGAAAACATCACACAAAAGGGCGAGTAAGAAACCCGCGCTGAATAAAAGGATGCATTCCAGTGAAGTTGAGTGAAAAAACTGATGAAAAATACAGGCATGTAAATAAAGAGACTTTTACAACAAAGCCTACACTTTCCTTGAGTCAGCGGAAGAGACAGCCTGGCTTACATGCAAGTGGAATAAATGCTGCTTGTTTGCATGGACAGGTAAATTGTCAAATCAGGTTAAAAAAAAAACCTTCCCAGGCAACACCTGCTCCAAGGTCTTAACCACAACAAATGGAGGGCAATGGGTGTCAAACAGGGACTTTACACACAATGCAAGGCCACACACGCAGACACACTCACAAACCTCTGGAGGACACACAGACACACACACAAACCTCTAGAGGACACACAGACACACACACAAACCTCTAGAGGACACACAGACACACACACAAACCTCTAGAGGACACACAGACACACACACAAACCTCTAGAGGAGCGGAAGTGTTTGCTGGGCGCAGTGAAGCCACGCGTCCCATGGACATTGACCGCAGCAATTCTGAACTGGTACCATCTGCTTGCTCTGATGTCGGCCAGTTGGACGCGTTCCTCTGCAGTCTGAAGGACAGATGGGGAGAGCGCAAACTGTAGGGGTCAGGGTTCATGCAGGGTCAAAGCCCCATGTGAGCTTGCTGCCACATCAGTCATCTATGTGTTTCTCTTTACTGAACTTTAAAAGACACTGTGACTTTGAGGAATGTGCAATTGTTTGCAACTGTCTGTCGGTACGATGCAACACATTCACAGCTGAAACATCAGGCATTCTGTGAACATATGAGGATACATTTTGAGAGCTATAAATTCTGACTGAGAAACCCACATCGCCCCAAAATTTTAAATATTTAAATACATAAACAGATGGAAAAAACAAATAAAAAAACACATTCTCCCTCGCAAGCACACCCCAGTACTACAAACTATAATCTAATAGCAAGTGTGTAGATTAGATTTGTACCTGCGCCACAGTTTGCCACTCAGTAGCATCATCTTCACTGGGATGGATTCCATGGTTCCAACGGCGTTGCACCACGTAGAGGACAGGCTCCACAGAAATGTTGAACTTGGAAGACCACCGAACCTCCAGATGACCCGATGGCTGCTCCAAAAACACTAGCTCCTTCCTGGGTTTCAGAGGAACCCCTACAAATGAAACCAAAGGAAGATAATATTGTGACAGTAGTGATTGAGATGCAATTTCACTGCTATTTGGAACATCGCAGGTTAGCTTCAGCATACGTTTTGTCGTTTCCTCTCTCGGGGGAAAGCCACTTGCTGAGATAAAGGACAGCCGGCAGATCTGAGAATGAGACATGACCTCACTACAAGACTTATTTCGTGCCGTGGGTCAACAACATCATCTTTCCACTGTGACAGATGTGTTTTGGTAGCCACATTTCCTAATAGTGATTCACGTAGTTAGTGTCCATGTATGCATGAGGGTGCACATGATATCTTTCATGCAGGCACACAAAACCCACCAGTGAGGTAGCATGCATCGTCACTGCACTTCACACTCAACATTTCCCTGAAAGTTGATGTGGTCGTGTGCGATAAATGTGAGGCTTACAAAGTGCAGGCCTGGGCCAAAAGTTCATCTAAGTTGGAGTGAGATTACTGCAGATAGGATGGAGCGGATTGCAGAATGAAAACCAGCTATGGCAATAATGAAATGGTGATTAGATTTAAAGAAGACGTTTGGACACATAAGAGAAGGCTGAATGTATTCAACATTCTGCAATAAACCACCGAGCACTTCGATTTATTATGTTGGACCGCCTTCGCAGCTGAGCCATCCAACACTGCTCCATCGTTTATAAACAGCAACAATGCATGCTCAACATTACCGCAAAGCTGGTGAGTGAACAACCTAATCAAGACCTTTTTGAATGTTTCATTTCCTTAAGTCTCTTTTCAATTCTCATTCAAGGAATAGAAAAGCGATTAACCGAGTAGTAATATAAAATCCTGGAAGTTGAAGAAAGGCCGTTAAAGCCGCTGGCATATGAAGTCAGTACTTTGTTTGGTCCCACTGATAACACATTTCTACATACAAACAGCTGGGGGTTATTGTTCTGCGGTTTCACAGCTCCGCGGCAGGGCGTGCCCACGAGTATGTGTGTGTGTGTGTGTGTGTGTGTGTGTGTGTGTGTGTGTGTGTGTTTCTGTATTAATGTGAATGAACGTGTCACATTTCCTGCATAATAATACAAGCCAAGGTAACCACAGCATTCCTGTTCTCCCTCTGTCTGAGCTCATCTTCCCACACAGTCTCACAAGTGCTCCTGCAAGACAAAAACCACACCACACAGAGGCCGACAAAAAAAGTAGTCCGCATCTGCACACAACCTCTCTCTTCCGCAATATGTAGGAGGGTATCAAATACACTCATTGTAGGTTTGCTCTTTCCAAAGATAACTTTTGAGTAAGGTTTGGTCCAAGAATCATACAGCTTTCATTTTTCAATGGCCATATGCTTAATCCATGCACTTCAAACCATGACGTAGCTGCTGTGTAAGCATGAGAGCAAAGCATCCGTTCATGTCTTATTAATTCCAATAATTACACATCGGGCCGTAATTTCCAAGGCTGCACATACTGCTGTAGTGACCGTTCTAATCACAGGGGTTGCTGCTTTTAGAAAATGATACCATGAGAGTTGGCTAACAAGGGATCCTGAGTGACAGATTCCCTCGCTGACATTTTCTCGGAGTGTGAATGTGACACTAGCAAAATTTGATACTTTTCTGGCATGCATTTTTTCGCTTAACAGACATGTCAAACAGAGGGATAAATTGCATTTGCTGCTAAATCGCACCAAAAAAGATCCATGCTTCACATGTGCAACTATTTTTTGGCGAGTGATATGAAAACGAAAGGATCAGAAAAGCTCAACAGACCACCTACTGCCCCTTATTTCATCTGAGTCTAGAATGTGACTACGTTTGATTCTGTGATATGAATTGAATTATAACCCTTATCATTTATGAGATTAAGCTTTCCTATTCATGAAAACCCCACTAAATGTCCAGCATGTCTTTTCCAAAGACAGCTCTGGTACATTGGGAACAAACACACACACACACACACACACACACACAAACACACACACACACACACACACACACACACACTCACATCTGAGAGTGATCTCAGCAGGGGAAACGGTCCATTTCACTCTGCTTGTGTTTGCTAATGGCTTCCAGCATCATAGGCCATCAAGGCAAGGACGACACACAAACACACGCACACACTTGTGCACACACAGAAATAATTAGACTCTTCATGCCATTAGCAACTGATTAGACCTTTAACACTAAGAACCAGGGTGAGAATTTATGAATGTTCACCAAATTGCTAAGAATAATTCTATGTAAATGTAGCAATAAGTGTGACCTGTCATCCACGCGCTGTTTGCACAAATTCTGTGGGGTCTGATTTGCAAGTCTCCCAATGTGGCAATACTTTTGTACCTTTCATAACACAGTGAGGTACAGCAGTAAGTTTGTCAGAGACATGTTATTTCAAAAAAGATCATTTATACTGAAATGAAAAGGATTTTTATTCCAAGTTTTCCGAGATTTACTGTTAAGAATGTGTGAATGCAAAGCCAAATAAATCTTTGTTGACCAAAAGATTTTACTTGCCGTTAAATTCCCTTGAGCAATCGGTGACAGTTTGGCTTAAAACAGAGTAATAGAGTCAGTGTTACACCTTCCAGCACAATGTCTGCCTATAAGACTCCGGAGTAAGCAGTTTTTGGATGTGCCGGTAAAACATATAGGACAGATTTCTGGATCTGTATGAAGTGGTTTTGATAGCATTTTCATTTTACTATCAAAACTGATTTTGCTTCCAAATGTGTCCTGTTGCACTGCATGAGAAAGACACATCATTAACTCTGAATACCAATATGTCAGATGGTTTTCATTGACAGGGCCACAGTGTTTGAATCTTAAAGGTCACACCTGTCTTCATCTTCCCAGATTAAAATGCCATTCACCTTTTCAGCGCGACATCCACCGTGACATCCTTCAGAACTCTTTTGAATCAAATATACTCCATGCTCATCCGTGTGCTCGAGCTGAAATTTGAAATCATATGCCCTTCCCTCTAATTTAATACAGTAAGTACATAAACATGGTTTCTCTTACTGCAGTGAGACTGAACACGCACACAGTCTATCACAGCTGTGGTTCAAAGAGTGATTCAAGCTCATCTCCCACCGCTCTCACTTTAACATCTCCTCAACTTTGTTATGGCCTCGGGGTGCAAACGATTGCGTGCTGATAGTGTAGTTCCAGCTCCAATCCCTAAGTTCAGCGACGCTCATCTCTCTAACTTAAGAAATCAGCACCCTCGCAACATCAGGCTGCTTCGGCAACACTATCAAAATAATTTCCTGGAGCAAAGATATAGGGGTACATCTGTGTCTGTGTAACATCGAGCATATCCAACATAATTCTTGACTGATGATTCTAATTTAAAACAGAAAATACAAGGGGGATTTGATGGGGTTGAACAAACTCAAAAATGTATTATCCTAATCAGCCTGTCTGCAACCCGCAAATCATCGTGATTTACGCAAATTAATTTGTAACACGGAAGATTGCACAATACACCATTACCACATCACCACACACAATAATTCAAACTGAAAAAGGAAAGCACATTCAAACATGGTGATTAAAAGAAGACATTTTTCAAATATGAACATTTTTCTGAGCTCTTCACTTCATTTAGACCCGCTGTGATTCACTGTTTGAAATTCCACTGATGTCGGTGCACCGCTCATTATGCAATCGCGCCGTCCCACCAAACTTTCTTCTGGACATCCAGGATTTTTCACAACAAAACCCTTGTTTATCCGTCAATTATGTTCACAAGCTTTGGTTGTTGCTGCAGGAATAAGACTGTGGATAGCGGTGGCTCAAATAAATGTTGTCCCAAGAATGGCTGGCCTCAGCCGCGGCTCTGTCATGCTACAGTAACTCGCTGTTCCGCCAAGATGAACCAATCAGAACTTGATGAGGCAAAAAATATCTGCTTGGAAATCGTTCCTCTAATGGTAAGATAGCCACTTGAAGTAACGTCGGAGATGCCATTGATCACTTACGACAATTAGTTTTGGCTTTACTTTTCACAGCACTGCAATGCAATATGAGCCTATCGAATTACCTTTGTAGAGGTTCTTGGGTAGCTGGCACGTGTGACCACATCCATTGGAGCAGCACTTTTTGACAACTGAACACTCCCCGTCCTCCTCACAGCTTTCCACACAAGCTGCTGCAAAGCCACTGGCCTTCTCCGGAGCAGGGCAGTCACCCTGCTTCACCCCCTCCACTGACTTCAGGAATTCACAGCTCGTTAGACACTCATAGTGTTTCTTGGGAAAAAGAGGCTATGGAGCACAGGAAGAAGGACGAGAGGGGGAGAAATGTACGTCAGATTTCTTTTCACTTCCAGGCCTCTTTGAATGAACAGAGACTGTCCTGTCAAATTTCAGCTTCCGATTCAGGTTTGAGTTGTGGTTGTTACATCTTTCTTTTCCTTTAATAACTTTTGTAATTTTGCACTTCTGTCAATTACTTTGGATGACTGTATTGTATTGTATTGTATTGTATTGTATTGTATTGTATTGTATTGTATTGTATTGTATTGTATTGTATTGTATTGTATTGTATTGTATTGTATTGTATTGTATTGTATTGTATTGTATTGTATTGTATTGTATTGTATTGTATTGTATTGTATTGTATTGTATTATTGCGCACTGATATTGCATCGATATTGATTGCCTACCTGAAATGATGACTTCAGTAAAATCCTTTCGGGCATGAGATGCAGTTACTTTCTGCACTACCGCTTTTCCCATTAGCTTAGCAGCCAGAACAGTTGTTTTGAAAAACATGATCTTTCAGTCAGATCAATGCACATCTCGAAACGAACTACACCAAAATAAGAAGAAGCATAAATCATCTTCACATTGCCATTTATTTTTTTTACTCTCAGCTTGTCATTTTTACAACCATTATGGCTGTGCAATGTGAGGCGTAGAGGTAACTACAGCCGTCTGAACTCCATGAAACAATGTTTCAGTAACTTTTCCTGGGCATGAGGGTGTTTCTTTTCCTGTTTGGTGACCTTCTGTTAACATCGCATGAAAGTAGCCACAGACATAATGCATATTGCAGGATCTCAATGTTCATGTGGGGAGAAAAAAGTTAAATAGCTTTAATTTAACCTCATTGTGCTATTACATTGTAGAATTACCCCGCAATCCTATAACTGTCCTATTAGTGATTTTTTATAGGAATGTAAAAAGAGAATTACACAAAGCCTAAATTAACAGTGGTTTGCAAAATCCTGCAGAACTACACAAACGTGTATATGTGTATATATATTACATGTAGGTATGGGTATGTGTGTGTCTCTATGGATGTACACGTGTGCGTGGGAATGTATGGTGACTTATGTGCATATGTGTTTGCACTGTCACATGTGTGTATTTATCTTTCCTGTTTTGTTTTGTTTTTTTCTCTAATGTTGCTGCTGCAACACCCGAATTTCCCGATCAACAAAGTATTATCTTATCTTATCTTATCTTATCTTAAACTCCATTTTTAGGCTAGGTAACCATTTAAGCTTCCGAACAGACATTGTATACAGACACAGCTACAGTCTGCAAAGCAAACCTGTGTTTAACTTTAAAGGGGGCATTTAATTTCGTTGTTTCGCGTGTCTGCATTTCATAAAACATCCTCTCAAAGCTGGGATGTGTATCGAGCCTTGTTTTTTTTTTTGTACCGTTACACTCGGTGCAAGCCAGCAACAGTATTTCATACCTCACATAAATCCTGGCACTGATTTTCCTTCAGGTCCCAGGATTCTTTGCAGGGCTCCAGGCACTGTGAAAAGGAGAAGGGTGTCAGTTCTTCAAAGAGTCAGCCACATGAAAGAGCCGCAGCTATAGAGTCGGAGCTCTGAGTGTGCTTAGAGGCTGGATTCCTCACAGGTACATCACTCAGACACTCCACCTGTATATTCACAATAACCAGTCACACCTCTTTGATTTGCAAATGCCCGGCATGCCTTCAAAAGACACAAACAATCAACAAAAAGCATATACTTTATCCATAATAAGCATGCCTACATGCACTGACTTGTAATCTACTCCTGCCTGGATACTGCCTGATGTCACCCCTGACAGATTCCTTCATCAAGCCGCGCACGACTAACTTTTCATACTGTCTAGGCCTAGATTTCGTTCTGCCACTTCTTCTGCTTTGTATTTTCATGTCTTGGCCTGATGTCGTCTGGCATTGGTATCAAACCGCTCTCTCTTTGCCACAATGAATGCTAGAGAGTCCTTAATAAACACATGATTTAATGTTCTTGGGATTCCCTTTTTTTAAACACGTGGAACAAATTTACTGAATGTCTGGCATGAGCATGGGATAAAACTAAACCTCAGCGAGAGCGCGGCACAGTTATTTTGACAAACATAATAGGATGATAAAATTCCAAATGAAAGTTTACCAATTTAGTCAAACTGCTGTAAATAGAACAGTTCACCCTGAACAAATCAAATTCAATAAAAGCTAATGTAAATCCATGCATGTCCAATAGAATCAGGCAGATGCTGCCGCAAGAAAGGGCATGTGTTCAGATAGAACTGAGAGAAGCTGGGGTCTTATGTGCTCCCGCTGCTGGCCACTGAGTGCTGGTGTGAAAACTCTCGAACGTTTGCCAGGCTGCTTCTGTGAAACACTGGGAGCAGCCCAAACCACACCAGCCAGAGACCTGCCAAAGCCACTCATTCTGTTCATGCCTCGTCTTAGTACTTTAGCCACACAAAGACACCAGGCATAGCTGTAAATTCTCAGCACATTCTCTTGCAGTTTTGCATTCTTCATTGGGACAGGCCAACATGTGTGTGTGTGTGTGTGGGGGGGGGGTTGCAGATATGGAGAGCTACCATCAGTGAAGAGGCAGCTGTTGATTCGAAGGTCAAATTTGAGCTAACTGTCAAGAATACACAACATGTGAAGTCCAGTACAGCTAACTAGGAGAATGAGAGACTGAAAGATGCCATTGAACCTACTGTTGGGGTGAAAAAAAAAAGTCAGGTGGCCAGAGCTGTATTTATGAGTCTTTGATTCATTCGTTAGCTCGCTCTGTCGTTCTGATACCATAACCAGTGAAAAGTTTATTTGCTTTTTATGGAGTGCAGAGGTTTGCTTCTTGAGAGCTTGTTGCACTGAGGACCGTGTCTGGATCTGTATGAAGTGTCTGCTCGCAAATAAACTCAACTCCTGGATGGACCTTCTCCCGCCTCATTTCCATCACAGCAAACCAACCTCTGGGTACAATTGCCATTACAAGTTTTGTTAAAATTGAGAACTTCTGAAAAAGGATGGAGAAAAATGGCACTAAGTCAGAGTCTACATTTGAATGTCTTCCTATTTTCCCAGAAATGTTGAAGGGACAACAAGAACCGCAGGAAAAAACAATTCATTTTTCTTCCGAACATCGTGATAAAAGGGGGTGGTGTTTGTGATCAGCCTCTCTTTGCAGGTCGTAATTGCAATCGAGGTAAAAGTTTGAAATGGTCATCGTATTCATTGACTGACCTTTGCACTAAACTGTGCAAAAAAACAAACCCCTGCTGCTACTCTCATGCCGTCAAATATCAGTTTGTATCTGCGTGCACTTTGTACTTCATACGTCAACGTTTAATGTTTACTGTTTAATGTAACAATGTACTTTACTGTTAATGTGCACTCTCTTGTTATCATTGTATTTTCTTATTTTCGTGGCATTGTGAGAAACGTCTTCTCGATTCCTCTGTATGTCCAGTACATGTGGAGAAACTCAGCATAAAGCTGTCTTTGACTTTTGAGAGCAACTGCCTCCCTGTGTATTTAACGTCACTCATTTAGTATTTCCTTAATTACCTCACTGAAAAAGATATATATTTTCTGTTGTTACGTAAAACATGAAGCTTCTCACAGTCCAGGGAGTTTTAGTAGTTTCATCATAATCTGCAGTTAATAAAATGGTGACCTTATATCACTTATCGTGCTCAAAAACGTGTCCTCAAAGACCCGTGCCTGCAGTGCAGCAGCAGCAGCCGCAGCTGCAGCAACCTCAGCAACAGTCTCACACAAGCACCATGCTGGAACAATGAGGAATCGAGGCAATAACTTGTGCTACAGCAGCATCTAAAGGACATTTTGCCAGTAGACGCACATGTTAAAGCCCCCAAATCCCTTCTACAAATCACTGAACATACACACATAAGCCTGGGGATCAAGCTCATTTTACTCATTGAAAGATCTTGTGTGCACAGCCTGAATGCATTCCACTGGCTTTTCTTAAGGATGGATCTTTTTCTGGTTCACCACAATCACAACTAAACAAGTGAAAATAGAATCGGCGTTACCTCGAGAAGCTAAAGCCTGTGCCAAGCAGTGTGAAGCTTAACACAACATTGCTCACAGCACAACAGACGTTGCAACATAGATCAGAAAGTAGGCTATGCGATGCCTCACACACCCAGTCGTGCAGTGTCTTTATCCAGACTACCCAGAGCAAAGGTGCCCATCAAGTGCTGGGCCTCGTAGGAGTTTGTATTCCAGAACTGTTCATCAGGAAAGACAGTGAGAGCTCCCGGCAGGTGTGCCAAAACTGACGTTCTGTAAGCGTTTATACCTTTGACCGCACCCACAAGCTGACATTCAGAAGGAAGAGGTGGGCCGATGATTGATGTCTTGCCAAAGCAAATACAGCGACTGCATGTAATTACAAAGGTGCTCTCATCAATCAAGTGCCCGATTCCATTTTACACAGTTTGGTTCTCCATCTAATCCATGCCATCCATGCCAAAAACATGCGAGAGAATGTGCCAAAGCGCAGTTACAGAAAGCTCCAGCCCATCACATGCAACTAAGACCGTCATTCTTCAGAGGCATGTGCTCTTGCTTTTAATGTGATAAGTTGTTCAAAGAACCCGGCCTCTAGCGAGAGAAACCTACCAATTAAAATAAAACTGCTGAAGCCCTTTCAAAGTTAAACATCTTGCATATATAACCATTTGTATTAATCACAGCACATTAGGACTTTGCACATTGCAATGCCAATAGCAAAGCAAGTGTTTTGACTTCTTCGATGTAATGTGTGAAAACAGCGAATGGGGCAGAAAATGTAATTGAGCTGGAGTGTATCTGCGAGGCTTTGGCACCAGAGTTTGGTCGCACCCCCAAGCAAATCTCTCCGGCTGGCAGCACAACTACCATCTGTTTAGATAGCCTAAGGAATGCATGCAATTACCCTATGCAATGTTAACATATTTCTGGGCAAATTTCACCAAAGAAAAAAAACCAATTGGTTTTGCTATGAAAAGTAAACAACAGTCTGGTTTGTTTCAGCAGGACTCAACAAGAGCATCTCAGCAAGTGATTTCCCCTTGGTCCTCTTATCTCCCTACCAATAGTGACACATTCTGCATGGTTAAGTAGGAACATCCATAGCAGTCTTTCACTCCCCATTTCACGCTGCAATAAAATGCAGCAGTTGTTACTCTGAGGACCCTTAAAGGCATTCTGTGGGCCGATGAGAGAGTCAGGCTGAATGGTAGCCAATGCCACAGCCCATCTTCACTTGTCACTACTGGGGCTGGGCGCAGGGCGCAGGGAGAGATGGGGGAGTTGATTGCTATGTAAAGAACTCTGATTCGGCAAAGTAGGAGCATGAAAATCATTCATTATGAAAATGTTTATTCCACAGTGAGTGACAGGAGCAATATAAACTACAGACGTTGCATGTATATACGACATGTCAATCAATGGTTTTGTTGAATGAAGCCAGAACCGCTGCTAGGACTGACTTCTCTGGCTTAGAAACAAAGTGTCAACACAAAGAAAGGTTAGCCATGATTCACAGCGGTCCAGTTCCATGAGCTGTTGGGGTAAATCTCGTTCTTTACCACTGCAAGGTACTCCATTAGTAGTACACACGAGTACATACTGTAGAAATACCTGTATTTTTTCTGCACGTCAAATTTGCACAGGCGATGACATTGTGTTGTCCTGGTTATCACAGGAATGCAGACGTTATAAGAAGCTGAACAAATCAGTCCAAGGCGCTCGAGTCAACTGAAACGATGGCGCCTGATATTTACAGTGTGTTTGCTGGTAGATCCTCTGCTCCTCCCGGAGGCTAAGATACATCGGAATCTTGGTTGCTGATCATGTACATTGTAAATCTCCCTGTTAATCTCAGTAAATTACAGTTATATTCTGCTACCCTCGCACTTTTCATTCTCCCAATAAATGGACCCAATTATTTCAGCAGCTGTGTGCTCTCTGCTCTCGTATACTGACCCATCCAGGAGCAAGTCGCCAACCTCTGCTTTGTTGAAAGAGGCACTTAATCCACATATTCAATCACTTCTCACTCGATTTCACTTTGACATGGTTGTCATCTCCCCTAAACTTCCTCAGTTTCTTCACAGCTCTAACCTCGTATTTTCTATCTCGGGTCATCCCGCCTCTCATTTCTCTTTCTCTTTTCGTCCACGTCCACTTTAATCCAGATGAATTTTAAAAGTCTTCTTTTTTTCGCTCTCTGGTTCAACCCCCTCTCTGCACTAAGCCTGTGCTCATGCTCAGAAAATTGACGTTTTCCAAAAGTCTCTCCAGAGAAGATAAATTTGACAACACCAGGCTCACATTGGACAGTGGTCAAAAGCCTTTTATCTTGTGATATATCTTCCACAAACATCGCCAAGGCACTTTTTCTTGCCAGCGATATCATGCAGCCATATATCCCCAGCCTCCAACACTTTGCTCTGATCATTGTGTTGTTTGTTTTTCCAAAGCATATGGTTGAATATCACACAAGATGATGAGGCGATGGCATATGTCATCTTTAAGTGTCTTGTTGGATAACTACATTAGTGCCAAACAATGTCATCAGAAAACAGTGGAAAGCCATTAATGGGGTCCGAAGAGACATTTCGTGTGTGTGTGGTGGTTTATCATTTTGGCAGTGGGACCTAAATTGTACAACTCAAAGAATTACTCCAGCGGGGTACTTTTCCAGTTTGCCTCTGAAAGCCTTCAAAAAATCACGGCCTCAAATCAACACAAGTTTGGCCCGTTCTCTGTATATTTATCTTACAACATGATGCAGAACAACACACTGTGGTGTGTTCGGGTACGAGGAGGCGGAGAATCAGCAGCACTACAAGATGCAATGCACCGAGCTCGGCAAGTTTAGAACAGAATCGAATTTGTTCGTCATGGGACGAAAATCGATGTATTCAATACACAATACTTGGTTTAAAAATACGTTAACAACTGAAAAGAGGGAACCCGGGTTATGTTTAAACCTAGACGCTGCCTGTCAGCCATTTGTTAGGCCAACTGTGGCACATTCAGGAATGTTTTCCATCTTCTCACTTATTCTTTGCCACAGCACATGTCCCACTTCAAGCTGCGCGACGGTCAATGGTGCTGATTTTCATTTGAAATGTTTCTTTGGTCCTGTATGATATTCTAATTCAAAGTAAACAAGGCTAAAGGGTCTTCTGTCAAGTGTCAAATCATCTGAGTGAGGCTTTCCGAAAAGTTTCTGATATTCCAATAGGTTTCAAAGGACTGTAAAAAGAAGTAAATAAATCAGGAAGAAGATATCCCTGTGTTGAGCCGGTTCCAAGTCTAGACACACCATTTCCTCAAATCTGTGTGACTTCACCATTTGCAAACTCTTTGAGATCCATGATTGAGTGTTCAGTTTCTGTGCCATAGTAAATCAATGAAGTTATATGCACAGGTCAAGCAACGAGCCAGATGGATCAGGTAGATCAAGATGAACGCTGTGCTAACCTGAGATTTGAGTTTGCAACTCTAGATCCAGCGGTTCAATATGAAATGAGGTTTTTCTGTAATACGCAGTGTGATTTTTAGACAGTATGTAAGTGCCAAGCGAGCCGACCAGAAAGGATGTTATTTTATTTTTTGCCATTTTGCTTTTTTCAGTTATTAGCTGATAGAAATTTAGCCAGGCGATGCTCCTGATGTTTCAAATGCAGCTGCCAATGTCCGTAATTCTTAAGAATCATGGTCTGATGGTTCAGAGGTACACAGATAAAATTATATCCACAACGGTTCAGTTCCAGGATGCTTCTCTTCATTTGTCTTCGATACCACGGGCTGGAAAGAATTGTGCTCGATACCCATGTGGAAGCCAGGTCACCAGTTTGTGAAGAGTAATGCTTGTCATGCGCTCTCTTATGTCTCCCTGAAGGTAGGTATGGGTATCCAGACTTCATGGAAATTAGGTCCTGAGTGCAAAGCCTCCCTATCATCTTTCTATCTACTTGCCCAAGAAACAATAAGCTACGCTAGGAAGTCATAAAAAATAATCTAATGTCCTCAAGAAAATATTTTCTTAAATAAAATCACGTACAGGGCTGTAACATATTTGTTTTATTGGTATACTCACTACAGCATGTCAACATTTCTTCACTGTAAGTGATACAAGATGTAGTTATGCTAACTTTGAATTTTAACGATTCCTCCTGACGCAGAATGCCTCAAATTCCCTCGTCACAAGTAATGACATATTTTCCAAATCACCAAGTGAAGAGTGTAACCTGCGAGCTCGAAGGGGAATGAATGCCTCGGACATTGCCAGTGTCATAACTCTGGAGTATTTACAACCAACTCAAACAGTGTTCCTCCAACTCGTGGGCTGAACTGAAATGTAGACAGCTGAAGTCTTTCTGTTTTGTTTAATAAACCAGACTGGGGGAATGGTGAGTAGCCAAGCAGGTGGTGTCATAGACATTCTTTGAGCATCACTTTAATTATTAATTTAAATGCAATTGAGGGTGCAGACAACAAAGGGCTGAAAAGGAAGAGCTTGGCAGAAAGTGAGAGGAAAAAGAGGAGGAACAGGAGGGGCAGTGCATGAATTATACATTTAGCCTACAATCAGAAGTGTCTGCCTTATTTATGAGCAAAAAAAACCCACAAAGCTTAGCCAGAACTGCTTTGTCTCCCATGGAAAGCAATAGCAGTTCATTTAATACTTAATGACTCTGAAGTTTCACCCAGACACCCACACACACCAGTGCCCCACATGCATCAGCCCCGCCTTCTCGTCCAGGTCCTCTGCCATCTCACGCTGGTATCCACTACGGTGACATCGGTCAAACTTACAGTGGCCATAACAAGAGCCTCAGTTATCACCTACTTCTGGGCTCAGTTTACATTTCATGACAATTAGACTCAACAGGATGTGTCCTTCATGTGGGGTCAGATTGATGATAAAGAGGCCAGTGGGCCCTTGTGACGTAGCATGAGAAAGTAAGCAATGATAGTTAACTCAAATTTTCCGAGTGGAAAATGAAAAATGTACCCCTGTCATTTCATCATCTCTCATTGAAGATTGAGCAGACCGTAAACAAGATAAAGAATTTCAGCTGTGCTTGTTTGTTCCAACAGTGACCACTCAGGCTATCTCCGTCCCCGCTCATGTCAAATGAAATGGGGGCATGGGCAGGGAAATCTGTCTCAGTGTGGGCTGACAACATGTAAAACCTGGCACGCTATTGAAGTGAGGAGAGCCATCCTAATCCCAGGCTGCAGTCACATTCCACCGCTATCGCCATTTGTTTATCTAAGTCTCAGAAACACTTCTCTTACACTAATCCCACTTCTCCCTCCCAGTTTCCACCAACAGCTCCTCCCTGAAGTGAGCACTTCAATCTTTGTATTGTAATGTCTTGATTTTATAGATTCCCTTGTTATCGAAAAAAAAATGGGATTGATCGTATACATATAGAGAGAGAGAGAGTAAATATAACTTTGAGCAAATTTGAATTGAATACAGATTTTTTTCATTGCTAATACATGTGCAGTCAGGGGTGTTTTCCAGCCTGCTTAACGCTCTTCCAAGTCAAAGGTTAGGATTGCTGTTGATTAGTAAGCCAGTGACATACATTCGGGTTTTCCCATCATCCCGTAACGGTTTCACACAATCTCGGGGTTTGACTGCAGGATGCAAAAGCTCTGACTGGAGCGAGAATAAATCTACTAAGCACATCAGCTTTACGATTCTTAAATTCTAATCTTCCTTTCGCCAATGTTACTGGTAGCGCGATAAACACAGTCTGACCAATCAGGGATTTTTGTGGCAGATGCTAATCGTGATTTTGAAGAGGAACTATTCAGTGTGCTGATATATCATTTGATTCTTTTTTTTCCAACTGTAGTGAAAATGTGTATTGTGCAAAGATGGTGCATGAATAGGTACGGCTAGATTTTTAAACAAGAACCTCATGACAGAATATTTAACTAGATTATTACTCAAACAACCGGGTTCCGATGTTGCAGTCATCTATACTTCATACTTACTTTATCGTTTCAACTAGGTAAAAACAAAGTGTGAAATCGTCTGTACTATCCCCTGCTGTGTTGTAGAAATGCGATGCATTAGCCTTTTCTGCTGATCATAACTTACTCAAAAATGCACCCAAATTTGAGTCAGGGACATCGGTAGTACATTAGATTTGTACTTAGGAGAAAAACCAATCCAGGCTGTGTGTCATACACAAACTCTTCCATATAACTCACCATGAAACGATGCTTCATTCAAGACAACAAACCAACATTTGGTCAGCACATCATGTGTCACTTATGAGTCGCAGGCAGGATAGAGAGTCAGCCTGCCTCCTACTGAACAAACCAAGTGATGGTGCTATTTCTAATTTAGCCAAAGAACATTTTTTCAGTATTCAGAGCCAAAGCAAATATACAAACCATCTGGTAAACAGGAACAGTCCCGTTTCAGGCCCTCGCTGTTCTTTGATACTGGCCAACCAAGATTTGATTTGCTCCTACCAGACTAAGTTAGTAAGGTCTAAGTCTTTTCTTTGTGGCTGCCGGTCACGGCAATGTGGATTTAAAGGGCGTGCTGTTGTCTATTGTAACTGTAAAACCCATCAAGAGATTGTCTCAGTGTGACTGGTCATTATTGCTAAAAGAGGATTTGAAAACAAAATAATAACAAAATAATCCAGAAAGAGGGAGGGAGAGAGAGAGAGAGAGAGAGACAGAGAGAGAGAGAGAGAGAGAGAGAGAGAGAGAGAGAGAGGGAAATCCCTTTTGACATGAAAAAGGATGGAGAAATCAGTGAAAAGTTGATAATATTTTGAAACTAAAGAACTAAAAGCTATATGACCAGTAACAGCAGATACCTGTATGACATGTAAACTGTGATATGTCATATCATAACTTCTTCAATCTAGATGCCAGATCTTGCCACTGAAGAAGTCTAAACTGTGGTTCCGCAGGCGTTTCGCCGCCTCTCTTGTGGCCATGTCTTTGGGGTTTTTTTGCTGTGGGGGGTTTCAATTCTCTGCCACCCACCATGTGAATAATGAGCTCCACAGATAGCGACCAATGAAGCGACCCCCCCTTTAGCCAATGAAACTTAACAACCATGTCCAGATCAGGTCCTTCCTGCTGAGATTGACCAGCCCTGCTTCACACTCCTCCACCACCCACACACAAATTGCCTCAAACTAAAATATAACAAGTCAGAAGAGGGAAAAGCAAAACGTAACGTTGGAATTTTCAAACATACGTATTCGGTGAATGCGAGTCAAAATAGCTTACATTTGGTTAGACGCCATATTGCAGGCAAAGTGACGGCTCTCCACATGCATGTCACATTATCTGCTTTACTTTGAGGTGTCAGTGCTGGTAATGTGGCCAACACAAGGAGGTGAGATGAACGTCTGGCCTCAACATGACCAAAAGGCACTTTGAAGTCGACTTAAGCACCTAACAACCCTGGCCATGCCCAGCTGTAACCTACCAGCATTACCCTTTCAAGCGTGCCTCAGGACATGCTAACAACCGCCACAGAAAAGATGAGCACACAAAAAGCCAAGTAAATGGTCTTGACGCACTTCAAGCTGCAGGACTGACTCTTACGGCGTGTATTTACCTCGCTGTCTGTTCAGGATAATTGTCAGCGGGATAGAGCTTCTGAATTCATTTTGTAGGCTCAACACAAACTATGAACCTATTTATTTTGGCGTGAGAAAATGTGGGGGTTGGTTGGGGGGTCGACAGTGGGCTTTGAAAGACACTTTTGAATGAGACATAGTAGCATTCCAGGGATTGTTATTCAATCAAAGCGCAAGAAAAGCTTCCAAATGTGGAGATGAAGGCACATGTAATCCAAAAGAGTAAACACCTCTTTTTCTTAAGCATGCCATGTGAAGCACGAGGTTTGATTGGGAGGAGGAAGTGCTGAAAAGACCAAGAGATTATGTGAGATCTATGAAAGACATGTACGACCCACTGCTGTCAAAGAGACCAGACAATATTGCTTTCTAAAGCTCTTCCTTCTGCAGACACTACGTCAATGAAGCGCAGTGTCAGAGCCGGTGTACAGACAAGATGTAAGGCCAAAGCATCACCCCACTGCTCGGTGGTGTTCCAGACAGATGCTTCAATTCTGTTCATGTCCGTGATCAGCACTCAATCTAATTTGTGGAGGGATCCGTCTCAGCGGAGAAATAATACACCACTTTAAATAGATATTCAGTGTTTTTACAAGAAAAATATTACCCTTTCTTTCCTAGAAACTACAAGTGATGGGCACCTTCCAACAGCTCACCATTGGCCAACTTATCTGGGCAAAATACACATGTCCTTTCTTCTCCTCCTTCCCTTAAAGCAGTTTGAATGATGAAACATGCGGGTTTGTTACAGACCAATGTTTAGCGGCCTCAAGTCAAGTCTAGCATTTGATTTGGTGCCTGGATCACACCCGTGGGGAAGGCAGGCCCACTAATATCAGAATGGAAAAGCTTGTTGGCTGCTCCTGCACACCCTCCCATGCACATGCAAAGAATGGATTTTCTATGCAGGAGCAGAAAAAGAGAACACCCTGGAGTTTTTAAAACTTTCAGGGAGCACATCCAAACTTTTCAAGTGGAGCTTTAACGGTAGGTAAATGATAATAGCTCATATAGAAATGACTGCTGCCTCCTGGCTGAATGGAGTTTGTCTGCTGCCCCAGTGTTATGGCAGAATAATGACTCCCTGGCTCTCCAAACGCCAACCTCACTTTGCTTTGGAGAGAGAGCAAGCAGGTTAATTACCATGACAAAGGGGACACTGAGAGTGGGGCCAACTCCGGACACTGCATACGAGATGACTGCAATGACTTTCTCATCGCAAATAGAAACAAGAGGCTTTCATTTCCTAAAATGCCCACAGATGGACGGGGTCACAGTATCTTTGTCTAAATTATTAGGCCGCCATTCTTAGCATTTTCTTCACAGGCAGGGAGTTCTCTGTGGCTGCTCAGCAGAGCTCTGGGTGGACAGATCTTCCTCTCCCCAGGGAGTCACTGCCTTTGTCCCTCTGTTTGACTGCGTGCTGTTCATGAAGTGAAGAGGCTAATCAGTGGCTGTAGAGCTATTCACGGGGAACCACTGTACAGCATGGGCCTGTTTAGCATAATTGTGTTGAGTGGCCACAATAGCTCTGCGTTTTGACACACAACACACAGACCATGGATGTGCACTCAAGTATTTTTTGTGGATGTGAAGTGTGCTCCTGTTTGCAAGCAAAATATTGACTTTTCGCCCCAAATTAAACCTCATCACTGTGCCCTGGCCAGTATCTTGATGGGCAAAACCAAGGCCTAGGACAAAATTAATCAATCAAATTTGAAAAGCTCTTGAAACTATTTGAAATGGCAACGTATCAGAGCTTTCTATTTGCACTTCACTTGTCCTGGCCTATGATTAACTTTTTCAAACGTTCATATCAAATTCCGCCACATGGATTTACGGCCTCGAATCAGGAACCAGAAGCACTAACTCGAGTGCAAGTTGAAGCAAGAAAGAATAAAAAGGATCTATTAAAAAAGTGAACCTTTGCTGAGTTTATGCAATGTTAGCGAGTTGATTATGAAAACAGTATGCTGTGTTTAGACTTGCAGGCAGTGAAACCTCTTGCAAGCATTTAACTCTACCGAACGGCTGGGGAATGATGAGTGCCAAGAGTCGATGTTGGCCATCAGAGTGGAAAGCAGAGAAACAAGTTTCACTGCACAAAGGACTTTCGCTCACTTTAAAGCCTTTACGTTGAGGTAAAAATGCACACGAGAACCAGATGGTTAAAAGTAACAGGAGACATGTTTCTTAAAAGCCCATCAGACGTCATTAAACTGCTTCATTGCTCTGCATTCTTTGACAGGAGTTAGTTACTTAAGTAATTAACTTACGCACACAATTTATAAAGTGATTAGTAAAACTTTATTGATGAGACTTAACGAATTCGGGTAGCAGTGTGCTGTAGGAGAAGTATGTAACCTAGATATTTGTAGAGCTAATAAAAAGCACAAAGCACAATAGCTTTGTTGTACCGCAGCCAATGCAAATTTCCATTTGAAATTCAAAAGAGGGATTTGTAAATCAAACAGAAGGGACTCTTTGGTGAGGTAGTTGGTGCAACACTTATTCTGATTAATAAATCACAAAATGTGTTGTTAGGAAAACATTAGAAATACAGCTTTTTCTATTCAATCACCGTCCATGCAGTATAGTTTCTTTACTTATATACATAACTACGCAAACTCTTATGGCTCTGGAGAAGAGCCAATAAATACATTCAGGCATTAGCAAAACATCGTTGGGAGGATAAAGAAAAGCGAAAAGGCACTTTTCACACTTTTCCTTGTTTTGTTTCATACATAATGACGTTCATATCAAATCGGGGTTAAGTTTAAAATAAGCAGGTAAACATATGCAAATAATAATACACAGGCTCAAAACAGCTCTCAGTACTCGAGCCTTTACTTCTAATTTCATGTCACACAGATGTCATGGATCATGGATGTCGTCAACGGATGTCTTTATATTACCATCCGCTCTGGACAACCCAAGCATACAAAGAAACGGCACGCAACTCCTCAGCAGGTTTCCAGGAGGGTAGCCAATCATCAAATAGTGGTCTTTCTGCTGATTAGCTAATACTGTATGTCTCTGAGTGGGAAGGGGCGGCTGGTCATGAACTACAGGCCTATGCCAAAGGTCAGCGTAAAGGCTGACTTACTTTTGTGCTTCGTCACCTCCATAGGAAATGCTGATCATGGAGGCATGCTGAGTCACATTCCCTAGATGTGTCTGCACACGCGTCCTAAGAGATCTTAGCCTATGCCTAAATGCCCAGCTATGGCTCTAAAACACTGGTGTTGGATCAGCGTTGTAGCAAGTAAGGCAGTTTGGTATTTATAGCTTCAACTCCAAAGCAATTTGCTCTGTAAGCCACAAATGTTTGATTTACACAGAGAAGATCCTCTACAGCAGCATCAAAGTCCCACCGCCAACAAGGGTTCTGCTTATCCGCTGAGCAAAAAGCACCGCACAAGTATGAATGCCACGCCATCTGCGACTGTTGTGGCGCTTCACCTTGTGTCAACACTGAAGTCAACTGCGTATTCATGGAGGTCGAGCTGTAGAGTCTTGTTATGGTTTTAGGAAGCACGACAGGCAATCTTTTAAGGGATCTTTTATTTTCACCCGGGCAATGACAAGCTTCATTTGGTGAATTTGGACACGTTGCAAAGTACGTAGTAAAGTCCAGCGGCCGGACAGACAAGCCAGAGCTATACAGTTCATACTCGGTTACACACTTTATGTATGAACACATTATAGCCTGTGACAGCATTGAAGCCTATCGTTCCGATTTCAAACTCAAACCATGCTGTGCTAGTTTATTGTCTTTGCTTCAACTCCACCGCGTTCTGTCTCGGCAGTCTATACAGCACATCTCTGTGAGCCTTGTCAACAGATCCTAGAGAGCCTGTCAGCACCATCTTTTCAGAGGAGCTGTCAGCACCGGCTTTGTATCAACCCTCTTTGGGACGGGGCAAGAAATACAAACAAGCCCCTGGGGAAGTATACCGTGATACATCCCAAAGAAATTCCAAATTCCAAATAAGCATGCGAAAGGCATTAACATGACTTCTTAGAATGTTAGTTCATTAAATCTCATTTACAAGAAGAAATGAGTGTCAATGAAAGTGGAAACAAACTCAAGGGGACCGGCTGAAAAAAAGATTTTAGGGCTAGTTTGTGTCAACAAGTCTCAAAGTGATTCCTGTAGGCATGACAAAATTGGTCCTGTTGTAACTCGCACACTAAATGTTGAATTATCCCCCGATAATGAGGCATGCGTCTCAATCATCAAACAAGAGAAACCACATTACCTTAGAGCACTGCTTGTGATTCTGGCACCAGACCAAGGATCCATTATTCTGCAAGAGAGGAGGAAAAATATATCATCAGTCCTTACACTGTATGGCGTGACTAAATGTTGTGATAGATTTACAGCGATATCTTAATCAAATTAACATGCTGCAGGTTTCGCCCGCAACGTCGCTGTCCCAATGCCTCCTATCACTACCATATTTAAACCATAGCTCTCTCGATTACATCTCATTTTAACAGAAAATGCATTTCAAAGACCTAATGGGACTCAGTTTTGCATGCTGAGTGCATGTAACTTAAGCAGGAAAGCGGGGTCACAGCAACAGGACCAGGCCTCGGGGAAAACCTCTGGTCAGTTTCAGCAGAGCATGGTGACCTCCGCTTTTCTGAGGACCTGTTTGATCTCTCAACAGACGTCCCCGAGGTCACTAAGGCAGGAACTGATTTCAGCACTCCTGTGAAGACTTCAGATAATGCCAATTTCCTCTAATTGCCGTGGAAGTGCCACCTTCTGTGCTGCAACATGGCAAACATTTGGTCCTAATAGTGCTGTATATCTGCAAATCCTATATGTGCAAATGTGGAGTGCATATTGAGCAAAGTACCGGTGGGGGGAAACGGCTTGTGCAAGTGCCCATTTCCTAAATTATATTAGCAAGTATGATGTTGTCATCCTCTGCAAGCATCATTGAGTATGGATAGCAGGTACAAGGCTGGTATTTCAAAATAAAACAGTCAACTGATAACATGACCGAGCGTAAATATGCAATCTGTCATACGACACTACATTTAAGTCAATATTATGCATCTGTGATTTAAACTGTAAACAGGTTTCCAACCGATAAAGGGATACATATCCATTTAATACTGGACAAAAGCTACATATTTTATGAACAAACAAAATACAGAGTAATGACCTCATTCATTTGTACTTATTTGACTCTGAATTTGTTTTTGTATTTGCATTTTTATGTGTACCGGCCGTCTTCTGTCCAAAGTTCATTCATTTCCTATCACTGTGTCATCTCCAGTCCCCACTGACTCCATGGTTTGATGTTGATGAGCTGTTGAGCTGCTGAAAGCTCAGTTTCTTGACCAGTTATTCAGTCATTTTGATATGGATGGAATTCCTTCAGTAAATCAAGTGGGGTAATCTAGGACTTGAGACAGAACTTAAACAATAGGAAAAATGTGCAGAAAATGAACAAAATCAGACTGTGAAGCTGCAGCAGCGGATGTTGTCTCATTACTTGGCCTCAGTCTTTGCAACCATAGCAAGTCTGGAGCACATTTTTGAAGTCGTAGTGATACACTTACTGTGCTCCAAGTGACAGATGCCCCCTAGCGAGGGTACTTTACGTAAATCAGACAATCATTTTGAGAAAGTGTAATTTATGCAGGCTGCCGTGTTAGACAAGTCAAACAAACGGCAGGCTTTGCCAAGAGAGATGAGTGTTGGAGCCCATTGGTATCGACATTTTTGAAACACTAGCTTCGAATTGTAATATTAAAGAACTAGGTATGTAACCCCAAATCCGGGCCACTCCTAAACATTTTTTCTGTGCCAACAGCTTTGCACCCAGATGCATTTCCACACCATAAAGCACATTTATCAATTTGATTTTTTTACAACAACTGATAGCATTCCCTTTTGTGCCGGGAGAATTTCACACCCCATGAAGGATCGTGACGTCCTAACAACTGCGAATGCAGCAGTCCGATACACTGATAGCATCTTCCATGGGTGCACGATCGTGGTGGGGCGGAGAAAAATATGTGAACATTTTTTTTATGGCTGCTATAAATGCTTCTTCTTCTGCTCGCATTTTTTTTTTCTTCATCTTATTATAAGTCATCTACAAATGTCTCGTTCAAGGTTTTTCAACAGAAGAGCACAGAATAAAAAGAAGTATGAATGAATTCACTCTTGTCAATGACCTGCATCAGAGCTTCACTTTGGAATATTCTGAAGCTTTACAATATAAGCAAACTTTTGGGGAGTGAAGGCAAAAAGTCTGCTTAAGTTCAATGTCAAGTTCAAAGCCTTTTCCTACAATGTAATCCAGAAAGACACTCCTATGAGACCTAAGGAGAGAATTTATCATTAAAGAGCTTAATTTGACATCCAGTACCAGTAACTGCTTTGCTTTCAGTGTCAAGGATAATGGTCGAATGGCTTCAAAGAAATTCATGATTGTATGGTCACGTCTTCAAAGAATCTCCTCCACAAAAGCTGCAGATAAGAATGAAAAATACATGACTCTCAGTGGTGAAGAGATTTAGAATACTTGTTTCATGAAGTGAAGTTAAGCGCTAACTCTGCCAATGCGTTTGGTGCGCAAGGCGTCAGCGCTTTTTTCAATAATACAAAACATTCAATCTGTACGGCCAGATATCGATCATCGTATGAATTATACCTCAGTGGTGCAACGGCCAATGATTATGCCCCTGTAAAATTGACCACCTTATAAGAAATGATCAATACAGCCAGGCCGACTCCCCTGTTGGTGGCAGCCTGTAAATAAGATCTTGACACTAGCACTGGCAGCCAATACTTGGGGGAAATTTATCGGCACCGTCACGATCTACACCCTGTCCTCAATCACCAGTCCTCTTATCCAACACCTTTCTCCGCCATCAACGGATGGCGACAAGGCCAGATCCACAGAGGGGCTAATTTTGTTACGTGACAGCATCCCTGTGGCAGAGACGCTCAGCAGGATGTTGCCCCAGCTGTCCAGGCGTGACCCCACCATGTCAGGGACCAACGGGGAATAATTATAGGTCAGGACTCCATCCCTGTGTCTCACTATGAAATTCCTCGGCACTCGTGACATTATGCATCAAGGGGGACTGTCGAGCGCTCCGGCGAACGAATGTTTTCCAGATATCAGGGTCAAGGAGAGGAGGCCAGACGGCGAGCTATGAATGTGCGGATGAGGCGACCTCACCACTTTGTTACCGACACGGTCGGAGTCATGTAAATGGGGCATTTATCACAGAGATACATGATGGCGGCTGTCAGTTGAGAAGTTGGAGCAGGTGGCTAGGGGCATGTTGTATTGTCTAGACAACTGAGAAACACGGACCAAAACCCCTTTTAACTCAGAGGACAGCATTCCACCTTGGGAAAACGGTGGTCTTTTGTCTCCTATGGGGCCAGATAAAATGAATCTCAGTTTGCTTTAGAGAAAAGCTTTTGAATGGAACTGATCTGTTTGCCAGAATGAAAGTACCTTTCGAGTGCAGAGTGTCTCAGTAGATTTCTAGCCACGCTGACAGGAAACGGAACATCAAAGCAGAGCGACGTCCTGTGCGTCCGTTGCCAGCGCAGGGGTCCTCAGGCGAAACCAAAATAACTGGTCCTGAAGGCCACATGCAGCACTAAATAAAGGGCCCGAGCTTTTCAAGTGGAGTGGGTGTTCGGGCTGTGGTCAGTCTACTCATCAATTATTTACCTTGTATGAATTATTTGACAAGAGCTGTGAAAGTGAGCTAATATGCTGGAGCATGTCTCGAATGTTAACATAAAAGGGGGGTTCGGTGACAAAACTTGTGTAAAGATGTCTCCGGTTAAAAAAGAAGGCTCTTTGTCGTATGAAGTAGCTCAGGGTCGAGCGGCACCAGCTACCGGGATTCACGGACAGGACTGTCACGGTTTAAAAGCCCGTGCAGAGGTTAGGGAAAGCTACATAGACGCCCATTCATCCACTGTCTTCACCGATGAAAAACTCCACACATGAGACAAGCACTGGACGACCTTTGATTCCACCGCATGTTATTTGATATCAAAGGTGCAAACAAGGGGACACGGAAAAACTACTTTTCAATGTTTTTTCTTCCTTTCACTTAAAACACAAATCTCTCAAGCAAGATGCTTCAGCGCCGCATTTTAGAAATGAATGACTGAATTTAAATAGTTGGACTTTTATTGCTTTGAGTGTAATAACAAGACCTCACGGACACACCTTGTTTTTGGCTTCACGGGTCCTCACATAAATAATCCACTACAAGGCTGATGCGAACAGAATACATTATTGCGAGGGGTTCCCAGCTTGCTCTTAATATTTTAAAGTGTCCGAGACTAATATTTATGGTTGGGTGTTCCCCTCTGTATGTAGTACTGGGGTGACAAGTTCTCGAAATGTGGACTCAAATGTAAATAAATCTGTATTTGGAAATACTATTAAGCCAATAAATCTAAAGTTGCTGTAAAGCTGACAACCAACGGACAACCCATGGGGTTCCTAACGCTGCGGTTATTCCCATTTCACATCGAGACATAATCCCAACAATTAAAACACAGATTCTGGTTTGTCCCGCTTTAAAATGGAAAGATGTATTTCTGTAGCATCTGCAAGCGTTAAAAATCTCTCAGCACCAATTCCAGCGCTTGATGAGAGATCAAATCAGAGCAGATATGAAAAACAGGTTTTTGAATTTGCAGCTGCAAAATGCATTAAGACAAATTATTACACCATAACCAAACCCAGTAGCAGATCACATTGATTAGTAGACACTGGGCACACTATTTATTCTCATTATATCATTACTATCAAATGATTAAGAAAAAGATGAGATTACGAGAAAGTTTGAACTGACTCTCTCCGCAGATTTTTAACTCCATGTGGATGGAAGAGTAGTGTCTTTTGAGGAGGGGGTGAGCTTACATTTCCAATCGAATATCAAATGACCCAGAATTAAGAGGTCTGTCATCTCAATCATTAGAGTGGAGCTCTGAGCTGCCAGTTGGTCAGTTACTGTAATAAGATCAGGCAGGGGAAGCAGGTCCACCTGTAGGTTGTGCTGACAGAGCATGCAGCTCTGTTGTGGCAAAAATACATTAGTGCCTATCGCATTTAGCACAATTGGGCACCGGCGTTTAGCAGGAAGGTGACCTTGACAGAGAAGCATCAGTGGCCCAGTGTGTATCTTCCACATATCTATGAGATGTTGTGCTGCCATTTATTGTCCAGGCAAGGGGGTAGAGGGCCAGGGGGGCAGGAGCCATGTGTTTTTGCAGCTGACCAGACCCCCCATTTTCACATGAAAGGAATGGAGAGGACATGAGACATCAGACTGTTCTTGCACATTATCAACAATTGCCTGCTATTCTTAGACCCCCAAGCTTGCTCGACAACCTACCTTATCACTAACCACAAAAATGCATCTCTCCTCCGACAAATACCCCTCTCTCGCATTGCTCCTCGTTGAATAGGTCTCGCTCAGTCTGTCTTTCAGGGGTGAGACTCCACGGCTATTTGACTGATTTCATGTTCCAACTTTGCAAGCCAGTGCAGCAGTAAGTTTGAGGTATGTTCTGTCAACAAATCCTTAACACTGCTTGCCAGGGTGTACCCGAATAAAAAGTAAGATAAATAAAGCGGGATTGGATCTGCATCTATTCGATGCACAACAGTGCTGAATTCTCTCCTTCGAGGACTTTATTTTAAAAGTTTCATCTGCTGGGTGTAAAACTGTTTGAACCGACTGCAGCGGGTCTGTGTCCAGACAGCCTGCATTGAAAATTGCTGCACAAGAACAATCTCGTGTTTCCAAAGTGATGTAAAATCGGGACAAAGATTTAGCGCTGATTACAAGTGTACCTGTGAGATTTTGTGAGCGCTGGGATTCAACCCTGCACTTTCAGCAAGGGGGGCTTTGCAAATGCAAATGAGGGGAGCATAAAGGTAGCCACCAGACAGATAGCTGAGGGATCAGTGACCAGTCCTTTTCTCTCTCAAGTCCTGGGGGAGAACAGTGTGACCAACGGAGGGTGGAAAACAACTTCTGACACCACATAGGGACCTTGCACTGAATGCAGCTTAAACCTCAGTGGCATCAAACAAGGACTGCACCACAACATGCTACACTGGTGCACAATCCCACGATGGATGAAAAGACAGTAGATCATCTGATCTGGAAGCGGGACATCGGAGCGCTGACATAAATAGGCAAAACAAAAGTTGCGAGACAAAAATCTTCTCGGGACTGACAAAGGAAATGAAAGGAGTAAATTGTACAGGCTGACTTTGCCTCGGAGCAAACATCATCACTGAACCACAACATCAACACAGTCGGCGAGCCTCGTTGTCAACTTTACTCGCAGCAGACCACAGATGAAGATCCTCAACATATGTTCCTATTGTCCCTCTCTAACGCTCTCGATCGAATCTGTCCCTCGACCCCCTCATGTGAGGAAGTATTTCAGCACCATCCTCTGTCTCCGCGCGCTCTCGACGGGCTCCTGAGGAGCAGGTCCGGCGTGTGCGCAGAAGGCTCGCCTCGCACATCCACTCATGGCCGCTTCCCTCCTCATCCCCACAAGCCAAAGCCACAAGTTTGGGAGAGCGCGGCTCGTACCTGGGAGTGCTTGAAGAACGCGGAGATGCGAGTGATGTGGAGACTGAGGCATCTCGAGGCGCATCTCGCTCGGTAAACACTGGCAGTGAAGAAAGAGTCGTCCTGCTTCCTCGCAGACACACTTCCCGGGCTCGACGGGGCTGTAATCCACACACACAGAGCCACGCACACCTTCAGGGTCCAAGATGACATGGTCCGGCGGTTGTGTGTTTAATCCCACCACGGATCGGACAATACTGCGTGCTGGCTGCGCCGGGGAAACTAAAGAAACTTCAATTATGCACCGGGGAGGAGCGACGGGGATTGCGTGGCCTTTGATTGGAGGATCCCGCGGTGATTGACAGGCAGTGGAAGCGCGGGGCAGGTAGGCTGCTGCAGAGGCTGCACACACTGCCGAGCCACGGAAGAACCAGAATGTGGAATAAAACGCCAGCTCTCCATCTGTCCTTCTGTTAAGTGTGTGCTCTGGTCCCCGATCTGAAAATGTAGCGAGGGCTTTTCTCTCTCATTTCAGATGCAAGTTAAACAATTGTTGAGAAGACTTGGAAACAGTTTGTGCAGCAGTTCATGCTCTCAGGACTACGAGCGTGGGTGGATTATGAAAACTCTTCACACAATCAAAAAGAGGCATGTGTTTATTTCCAATAATGCCTCTCAGTGGCACGGACGGAAGAAAGAAAACAACAACTTCTGCCTAAACGTTGCAGTTTGTTGCATGTTGAGCAAGTGCAAGAGAGACGACCACTGGTAGGTTCTGATCTCGCCCCTGGCAAATGCTGCGGACATTATTTGATCTTGCAGCATTTCTAGAGTTCTAAAGGGATTTGGCTCAATGTGGGGTCAATCCAAGCCAATGCCAAAGAGTCTTCTTCGCCAGTGGCCAACGTTGTTACTTGATTTTGTCCACTGGGAAACGTCGTTCCACTCTTCTTTTCCTGTGATGGTCGTCGGTCTGTCTTTTGTCATCAGCTCTCGTCATCCTGCTGGTACCTGCTGGGTGTCAAGACCAGCGCTTTCTGGACCTGAGTGATTCCTTCAAAACTTTCGCAGTATGCAGTCATTTGTGGAGGTCAGACTGATGGCCATATCGGCATTATTTAGTAATTCAGAGGCTGCAGACAGCATCAGGTCGAGTCAAATTTCATCAGTTACATTTGTAAAAAACAATTACCTTTTGGGACAGTTGGCAACCGTTTGCCTCAACACCTGTGATTTCCTGCCTAGCATAGGAGTTCATAGTTGTGCCAAACAGGCGTGTAATGTTTCACAACTTGTAATTCTGTATCTTAGACAAACCTCCAAACACCTTTTTTGAATTGCATAAACAAAATGTTTACTCAGGACAGTAAACAGGAGCTAAATTATCATTTTTTTAGTCTCTAAGATGATGAGAATCTCATAAGAGATGACACTCTTTACCATCACATTTTACATACTATGAATTTACTTATTTTGCGTTAAAGTAGAATATGTGGTTATTGTCCATGAGACTTAATTTTATTTGTTTGTTTGTTTGTCTGCTTATTTTTCATTTTTATTTTTTAAGGAAGACCACGAGATAGTCAACACACCTGTGTCAATTAAACAAACTTGAGGCGTGTTCTTATTCTTGCATCTGTATCTGCACAGAGACAGAGCGATACATACACATCTGTATCTCTCTCTGTCTCTGAACATATACTGAAATAGATGTACTTATATACATAGTATTATATTTTAAAGGGCACACTTCTGATCCTGCAACAAATAAGGCTTTCTTTATTCAGTGTGAGAAGGTGCTGTTTCAGAAGGCGGTGGAAACGATGTCTGCTCAGGTGTCACGTTTATGTCACAAGGATCTGTTGGTGGGACAGATGAACTATGACTGCTGCAGATCATTTTGCGAAGAATGTTCAATTGTCCCTTTTCGAACGTCTGGCAATAGCAGGTGCTGGTGGGTTTCAGTCCAAAGTAGGAAAGGAATACGACAACATTGCAATTTCAACTCCAAGTTAAAGTCACCTTCAGACACCAGGTTCTTATTAAATTCTTGAACTCCCTCCAGAACTTCTGTATCGAATCAGTAAATGTTTACTTATAAACGGCACAATACAATAAACACCTTGGTTTTTATTGCTTCAAAAATATTTTGCACTAACAACATGCAAATAATGAACGTAGTGTAGTTTTTCTTGGAAAAACCCAAGGTTTACTCAAATGTACAAAAGCAGGTTGAACATGCTGCTTCTAACTGATGAGACAACTCTTCTAAAGTGAGGAGCAAATTTGTTTTCGTTATCAAACCTTCACATGCGGGCTGGCAAATGCTTGCCAAAATCCCAGGGAAGCCCTTTCTATTAGTTACTGCCTCCTAGTTTAACAGTAGCTTGGAAAAACAATTCTTCATGGAAAACCATTAAAACCATTCTGTTTAAATTCCACTTGATTGACTCTCAACCCTCTGGCATGATTTCATTGCCTAAAGTAAGGAGAAAATGTGACACGTACGAAAATCTCGAAACCCATGAAGTAAAGGAATGAGTGTTTATTTAGAAAGTTCCCTTTACGAGACACTCCTGCTTTTGTCAGTTCATGGAGAACTTCCCTGAACCCCATTACAACAGCAGCATAATGAGGTTTTATTGGTCTTGCTCTTAAACTGAATGGAGACTGGGAGGGAAACACATACACTCTCACTACATCGGACATAAACTGTCATCATGCCTCTGGCCTTGTGAGCACATCCTAAACATCAGGCAGCATCTCTGGTGATGTTGGCAATCACACACAAAAATAAATAAGTAATGTTGGCCACTAATTCACTTGTCATTCATAACAAAAAACACCACCATTCTGCTCGGTGAAAGTAAACAGAGCACAATAAGAAGCTGTGTCAGTCTGTTTCAATTTTTGGAAAGCAAGAAAATATATGATACAAAATCAGCTCTCAGCTTGCTAATGATAGGAGGGTTGTGTTCATTTCCCTGGTGGTCTAAGACACACAGCGGAACCTACAGTGGGAGACCCCTTGCTTCTCTTAAACTATTTAAACACAGATGTCTGTGTACCTTAAAAAACAGTGTAATGGCTTAATTTGTTGGCTTATTACAGCCATGTGTGGTAGGGCATTTTATGGTGTGCAGCGAGGGAAACAAACTGTCTGCGTGCGGTCCCGCTGTCTCCTGCAGCCTGTGGGACTTTGACGCCATGCATTCATTGACTGGGAATGGCCTCCTTCGGTTGCGAACTAAGATTAATAAGCAATCTAGAGTTGTCGTTGAAGTCGGAGTTGAGTCGGGACTGGATTCTATCCCCAACAAGGACCACTGCATTAATTCAGCTGTAAGTACACAGTAAATCATCAGAAACACATCTTCACACTGGAAAAAGACAGGCAAAGGATTAAGATCTTTATGTTGCTTGGATGTTTTCATAGTCTGCTATGTAAAACCATAGGATAAAAAATGCTACGAATGCTTGTACAGGTATTCGCTCTGATCTATGCTCATCTGGAGCCCAGAGAAAGGGCACTCCGCTATAATTAATCTAATTATTGCTATTGTATATTTCTCAGTTGTGACTCACAAATAGGTATCACTGTTGTCAGAGTTTTAAAGGCACTCAATTTCTGTGGTATCCAGGAACTGACACAAACAAAGACTTGAATAGCAAAAGCAGACAAAAGGCAGTCAATTAATGGATTAGCAATTAGCTAAAATGAAATCATACATGGGAACGATTACAAGATGCAATTCACAATAGGAGAGGCCTTATCTATTTTTTGCTATTAAACTCTCTTGGTGTGGCATACTTGAGGATTTTGTTCGAGGGCAACTTTGGAAACACTACAGTCTCTATTCCTGTCTTTAGCATTCTGGAAGATGAATGATATGCTTGTGTGGCCAGGGACCTGCTCCACTCACAAATGTGGGTTTCTGTCACTGGATCTGACAAAGGGAATTTCAAAAGACAAGTCAGGTATCAGTTTTCAGCCTGCATACACCCTAGAGAGATGGCGGATGGTGATCAAACACAAGACTATCTTTAATGCTTAAAGTTGCTGGTGGGACCATTGTCTACACGTCTGATGACAGCCCCAAGATTGGCACAGGTAACCACACTTTAAGGAAAAAAAACAAAAAAAGTAGATAGTGCTGATACAGGCAGAACATCAGCTTTTCAGTCCAGGAAGTGTTTGTCGAAAGAAATGTGAGAAAGTCTTTGTACATTTGTTAAAAATAAAGCAATGGTCTATCATTGATAGGCTTTACTCCAGCGCTTTAATTATGCAAAAACAAGTGGTATGTTAAAATAACCCCGGATTATATTCATTGCATTATCTAGAATGACATGTTTCATTTTACTGATTTACAGAGGTTGACACAGGCAGTTTAAAGACTGTGTGTTTACAAAACCAAAACTCAGAGTCAACAGATCCACCACACTTGGCGTGAACAACTGTGTAACCTGCGCGGTCTGTGATTAAATTCAACTTGGATTTTGGGGGGGATACAAATTGTAAGTAACTTGCTTCAGGCAAACCAGAAGCCAACGTTAGAGGAAAAGCACGAGGCCTATCTCCGAGAGCAGGCTAAACCAATGACTACGCTGGAGATAACATCTACGTTTTATCCACCTCGAAGAGCCATAAAACACTAAACTGTGACCCAGTCACAAGTTTCATATCTGTTGAAGACACAGCTGCAATTATAGCCGCCAGGTTAGTAAGTTATAAATGTGCATGGATTTCAAGAAAAGCAGCCTTGCACATTTAAATACTGTAAACATCTGACCTATTCCCTCAGTGTTATTTGAGATATCTGAGTGAGTTTGCAATTTTCAATAAAAGTGAACAGCACAGTATGACTGGATTTTCATTTATCAGTTGCGGCCGACACTCTTCCTAATATTGTTCTACCATGCAGAACAGTACAGCTGTAACTATAGATAAACTTTGAGCTTTCTCGCAGCTTTATCCTGTGACCTGTTCATTTTTATGATACTGCGCAGTTATCTTCTCCAGAATGCTCGAGTGGCAGGTCGTTTCTTAAAACAATCAAAATAAATGGTGTGGAAAGTGCTCACTTCTCTAAGTAGGTTGTCTCACTGATATCAACCTTTTTGCTTGAAAGCTACTCCTTTGTCCATTCACAGTTTCAAGTCCAATCAGTCCTTCACATCCCATTCTAAGATTCCTTGTCTAAATATTTGTTCTATACATGAGGTTGGAAAAAAAAAACAAAAAAAAACCTTGGTATGAAAGACTTGCAAATAGAAGTCAGCGCGGAATATTTTCCTTCTTTTACCACATCTCAAAACAATGCAGCGTTGTGAAATGGTGGGGGATTACAGTCGAAAACTAAAGCGGTGTTCACATTTAAACCACCCACTCTGAGCTAAAGTTACATTTCGACAGTGACGGTTGACTGACAGCTGTGTATCCCTCACAGTGGTTGTTATGGAGGATGAAGAAAATAACAACAGCCTTTTACAAGGACTGGATACAAAAAATTGAAAACAAACAAAAAGCAAAAGAGGAGGCGGGAGTTTTGAAACAGGATGAGGAATATTTGTATCATTTCAAGGAGGGCATGTTGATGGGTGGGTTGTCTCCTGTGCCACTAGATGGCACTGTGGCCACAGGGAAGTTTCAGGCCCAAACAAGTGCATCGACACCACCCTCTTTTTTTCTCACAATATTTTCCAGGAGATGATCCAGCATTAAATACCCACCAATGGATAATTTAACAGGGGGATTTTGCTCTCTTCTGATACAAACAATTATTAGATATGATGGAAAATAGGACACATTCGCACTGTAGTCCTAAATTTAATGTAATCTCTTCTTTCCGTGCTTCTTGTATCGCACACCCTAAATGGAGACTCTCACACATTCAAATATTTTACACATATGCTCTATGACACACACCTCCTGAGGCAAAGCTGCATTAATCTGTGCTCTGTAATCTAATGTAAGCATGTGTTCATAGATCATTTAGCTGTAAATCTTTATATATGTCATACCTGTATAAGCTGGAAGAGTTTTATCTCAAAATAAGAAGATGTAGGTTCTCTCCTAATGTTTGTTGTATAAAACCATCATTTTGTGCCACACTCAGTGCAGGCCTACGTTGGTATCCCTGTATCCCAAAGGAATGATCAAATTCAACTGCCATGTTCAAATGTCATCTCCTGAACACTGAGGTCAGTGGGGAGATTATGTTGAGTGGCATGTCACAATGCTGTACATGTTGCCCAGCTGAGTGGAAGCCCATTACACAGCATTATACTACAATGACAAAGCATGAGGCTGAAACCAGGGATCCACTGCACAGCCAGTCAGCCCATCCCCCACCTAGTACACAGTGTCACTGGAAGATCACTCCTAGCCAGAAAGCATTGAGTAAAATGCTGTAAAATGCCCCTGGGTTGTAAAATGAGAGCTGAGTTAACACCCCCACTACACCGCACCCACACATATTTTCAGCAAAACTCACAACCTGGTGACTAAAGCACTGCTGGCTCAATTTAAAAACCCAAAGAAACAAAAGAAACCGTGAAATAACTGTAAGTACATGTTAAATCTGTTTGTCCTTACAACAGAATGCTTAACATTTATATTTAAAATAACAGCAGCCCATCAGTGACAAAAGCAGATGAAAAGGCTTCTTCAGGACCTGCAGATGCCTCGCAGTCTTGTCAAAAAGTGCTTTATTAAACATTGCTCTTTTTTATTGGACCGCAATTTTTCGACGAGTTAAGCCGTGTCATTCGTTGGTCTTTTCTCCACACATCTCCTTCCATGACAAAAAGGAACCCCCCTGGCTAAATGGAACATACATCGGAAACACATAGTTGCCGCAAAACAATAGTCGCATGGCAATCGATGGCCTCTGTTCACACTGAGCAAAAGTGTGCATCCTGACTGATCCCTCTGTCAGATCAGGTCAAAGTATGTGTCGCATCTCAAGTGACTGCTTGTGTTTTTTTACAACTGGTCACACACAGGCAGCGGTGAAAAAAAAACTGAATTATAAACTAGCACAGTGGCACAGTAATTAGCATTCCTGCTTCAAACATAGCAGGTTCCTAATTTGAGTCCAACTGGGCCTTTCTGTGTGGGCATTAAATGTTCTCCCGACGCCTGTGTGGGTTCTCTTTGGGTTCTCCGATCTCTTCCGCGGGCCAAAAACATGCACTAGGTTAAGTGAGGATTGTACATTGTGAATGAGAGAGTGACTGTCTCGAGTAGAAGCCCTGGGATCGACTGGCAACCAGTGCAAGTTAAACCCTGCATGGCTCCAGGCCCGTATCAGCTGGGATTGGCACCAGCAGCCCAACAACCTCGTGTGCAGATAAGCAGGAAAAAGAATGAATGGATAAATTAGGAACATTACAGAGCTCAATGAGATAAAGTCTGTTTGGGGTTTTTTTCCAGTATTTTTAAATGTCAGTCTCGTTTAAAAATCATTTGGTTAAGTTACAGAAGTGCAAAGATCACATCTGGTTAATTGTTACACTTTAGAATCTACAAGACCAAGATAGCTTATACTTTATACAGACCATCTGACCTCTTAATCATAAGAAGCCTGCATATACCTGAATTCTGCTGCGACAATGTGAATGTAATGTTAATTGGAAGAGCCTTTAGCAACCATTGAGATATGATTCATTAACAAGCTTGTTTTAACAGATCAAATTATGAAAAACTCAAAATTTAGGCGACAATCTCCTTCCGTTGTGTGTCAGAGAGTAACGGTAGAATTTAAACAATGCACGCTTTGTATATTCCTTGACAAAATCCTTGATACTTCCCCATTTCTTGCATTGTGTAATGGTATTACACAACCATTTGCAAGCACATGACCAAGTGCTTCTACTTACACAGAAGACAAAAGTTTTTTGGTAGCATCTATAACTGATTAAATAATCCGGCATGAGTGATTGTTTCTTAGCGCACCCGGAGCTGACCCACTTTTAGCATACAGTCCGAGCACATGCCCAAGGGTCCTTAAAAAGGGGGGGTCTCTATGATTAACAGAAAAACATTACCTTTCTTTTTGTTATCCAAGTAAACAATGAAAGTGTTGCCCTTTCGTTTAATGTGTCTAATAATTCTTGCAATAATTGCAAAAAGAATTATGCCTTATAGTTGACTATTATTTTTCAGTGGACCAGACAGCAATGCATTTTCTGGATTAGAGGCGAGGGTCGACAGGGGTGCCGTAGTTAGCCGGAAATAGTGTGTGGGAAAAATTCTAAAGCAGAAGATGGACAGCAGTAATATGAAGTCAAGCCAGTCTGCCAACGAAAACAAAAAAAGTCAAAGGAGAAGAAAAAGGCCCAGTGAGAAGAAGCCTTGCTTTCCCCCCCAAAAAATTAGCTAAAGAGGAGATGTTGCTGAAACATGAGGCAGATTAAAAAAGATAGTGAAAAAAATAGTGACAAAATAAACAGACATGATGTGTCAGATGAATTTTCAGTGCTCTTCGATGGCAGAAGGGAGTTTGAGAGAGAACTGGATCTTGTCAAAAGGGGCAAAAGAGGATGAATCTCCAAAGGTAACAAACTGTTCTCCTGTCTGTGCACTGAGAAGGTTGAACTATATGTTTCTGACTCAAATAGATAATGGGACATATGGTTTATATTTATTGAATATGCTGTTTGCTGAACACGTGTGTGGCATCAATGCAATGTGGTGTCACCACACAGGACGGGCCAATGACTGTTTGTCAAGTGCACAATTTAAAGACTCGCTGTGTGAAGGTGCCCGACTCATTAAATTACTTATTTTGAAAGATGCATTTAGCTGGCTTTGTCATTACCTTAAGGTGGGTTTGTTCCGTGTGCTCAGTCGCTCATATGCATCAGAAATAACTGTGTGCTGTTTTTTGGGGGGTGCTTTTCAGCGGACACTTATGTTACAAGTCTGCAGCGGCACATTGCTCAGAGATGATTTCATTCACGACATTCTTACCTTGTGGTTTGTGAGTGTAAATAGCAGCACGTGCTTTATTGAACGATACGGACATAACACCTCCCTGTTCAGCTGTTGTTTTGTAGTTCTTCAGCTTTTTACTGTGAGCTGTGTGACATGATAATGGCAACTTATGTCTACTCCTATCACTATGGCCCACTGGTGAAAAAGTAACTCTTTCTAGAATGCACATATTTACTGGACAAAGAAAAAAAATCCCCTCAAACTAGGATTCATATAAAACAATTTCCACTGCAGCGATGGCACCGTTGCATCTTAGAGCCAGTATCTGCAGATACCAAAGACAAGCAAGAAATATTGTCCTCAAATTTTCCTTTTAGGAAATGTCTTATGGATCTATTACGTTTTTAACAACACAGCAATACCAAAGATATATCTTACATTGGATGTGTCTGCATTGGATTAATTTTAAAATACTTTTAATGCGTAGTTGCCAGCATCGTTCAATGCACTACAGAAATAAAACACACTGAGTAAGAAGGGATTTTATACTTGGCAACAGACTCCCAATATTTGCAAATTTGTACCTTGTTATTTTAGACTCCATTATGTGTGTGTAGGGGGGGGGGGGGGGGGGGGTGGGGGGGGTGGGGTGTGTGTGGGGGGGGGGGGGGGGGGCGAA